>CAIGRN010189708.1:0-12512 GCA_903798345.1 Fraxinus anomala
AAGGTATTAACTATGCACAATTTAAAAATCAGGTTTTAAATTTAATTAATGCAAAAATCAAATATTTATTTATTAATTATTTATATTTATTAATTAAATATAATAAAATCACAATTATATAATTAATGGTCACAGATACATAATTATTATGGCCACAATTTATTTATTGGTCACATATTATCAAATTAATTAGTCACAGATGATTTCGAGGTCACATATTCGAAAATTGATAGGTTACAGTTAATTTCAATGGTCACATATTTTCAAATTCATTGATCATTGATTACTTTTTACTCACATGTTGTCAAATTTTTAGGTCACAGTTAAATACTTGGTCAATACCACTGGCACTACCACTTCAGCCACTTTTGACCACCCTTACCCTGCCGCCATCACCACCACGGCCACCAACAAACTCACCACCACCGCATCCAACCACACACTATCACCACCACCACCACCACCACCAACCAGATTCGAACCCACGGCACACCACATTTGCACCACCACAATTAGTCAAACACCACTGCACCACGCAGCGACTAAAGATCTGAGCAAGCAAGCGCATAGTTCGCCGCATCGATGCTCAGATCCAAGCACCGTCACAACGTGCATTTCGTTGTCTTCAGGTAAATAGGGTAGATAGTCCGGTAAGCGTAGCAGATCTGTATCGTTGCGCGCTCGACGTCGGACTGTAGCGTCTCCCTCCTTCGTCTCTTTAAAACTCTTGCTTCTAACATTTCTCTCTCTCTCTCCAGATGGTTGTCGACGCTGCAGCCCCCACACCGTGATGGGCGATGACGACTACCTCCACTATCCACAGGGAACAGCGGCGATGATGCACCGCGAGAGTCGTCGCTGCAGCCACGAAGAGAATGAGAGAAGATGGGAGAAGAGAAGAAGTGCGGCGTTTAGAGAGAGAAAGAGAGAGATAGAGATGAGGTGGAAAGAAAATGACGAGGGGAAATTGTTAGGGTTTGAAATTGAATTGGGTGTAGATAATTATATTCGTACCTGATTTTCGAATAATGAAACTTGTCCCTGATTTTTGAATTTCAATCTTCAAGCATCTGAAATTATGTAATTTTCTCAAAATGTTTCATGGCCTGTATATTTATAATGGGTAATATTTAAGGTTGAAAGGGATTGAAAAGTAGTTGCTTGACGCGAACTACGGTTTTTGTTCTTCATACCTCTCCTGAAGCACTTACAGGGCGGCTATGGAGCTCTTTTTGAGTAGTTGTCAACATTTTTATCATATCTTTCTCTACAGTTATCAGATTGAAGGGATTCAAAATGCATTAGAAAGCTAATTCAATGGGCTACAATTATCCTATAGAGCATATTTCAAATTTAAATGTTTTCTATGGGAAAAATGCATGTGCGGCACTTTGACTCTCCTTTAACTTCTAATCACATCACATTGATCATATGTGATCTTTTTGAATATCTTTGAATTCTCTGACTCCTTCAAGACTTATACTGCCTACTCATTGACTTTTTAACTTTAATTACAACTCCATTACTTTAATTTCATCTAAGAAATATCCAATTACAAATAGAGACCAACATGGCTTATTTGGCAAACATGCTCTATATTTTGAAACTTGTCTCATCAACAATATAGTTTGATACTCATGAAATTTTGTTCTCTAGTTTCCTAGAAAAAAAAATTGTAATAATTGGTTTGGAAGTCATTTACTTATGTTGACTCTATCACGATTTATAGTCTATTTGCAATGACTATTGAAAAGTTAAATGAGTTTTTAGACCCAAAAGTACATTTTGGATCGTTTGCCTAATTTTATAAAAGTGTTTTTTTCTAGTTAGAAAAGTGTTTAGAGGAAGCTAGTTCAATGTGACTTCCTCTAAAAGAACACTTGGAATAGGAAATTCTTTCAAAAAATAGTTTCAAAATAAAAATTATGATAGTTTCATCTAAAAACTCTTTTACAAAAACTTAAAGTAAAAGAAAAAGTCATGTCAATGTCAAACGGGCCCTTAAAAATCCCTTACTACTAGAAAATATTATGGATAATGGATAATATTTTAAAAACTTATTCCTTGCATACATTGTGTAAAAGGTATACTTAAAGAACTAATTACAAAGACTGGTGAGTAAAAATGGGTGAGACCAAAAGTTACAATTAATAGCGGTTCGATACATTAACCTAATTTCTAACTAAGAAAACATTCAGGAACTCAAGAGTAGAAATGGAAAGATTGACACCAAAGCTATAAGAGAATATTGGCACCAATTCCGATCACCCTTGTGTTAAGGTCCGGTGTGTAGCTCCTGTTGAGAAAAGTTGATGAAGAATAAAAATAAATAAAATCAGCAACAAGAAATCGTCAAAATGGAATGTTTGAACATGATTATGAATCGTTATCCTCAAACAACATTTACCGCCACCAAGGTAAGTGTTTGAAGGCTTTTATGGAAAATAGTTTGTAAGAGTAAACAAACTTTAATCGAAGTTTGAATCAAGCGAACGAAACTTGGAAAAGGAAGTAAAGAACAAAATTATATAAACTTGATTTGATCTTAAATTTTGGATGTAATTGAATCAATTTGATGTTCGTGATATGATTTCAACCATGAAAGCCACTCATATATATAGAATTACAATCACTATGTATGAAGATGTGTAAAAACCAAGTCAAAAGGGTGTAAAACCCTTTAAAACAACACCAGAACTCAAAAACTCAACGGTCAAATTTTTGTATTGGGCGACGGCCCTAGCCATTTTTTAGCTATCACTATTTTTTGTTTTTGTTTTGTTTTTGCTTGTTTTTCTCATGGTTAATCATTTTTCATCACTTCCAAATCACTCCTCATTGTTAATTTGAAAAAATATCCAATAATCCCCCACTTGTTCAAATATAAAATGAGTGCAAACTTGTGTTTAACAACACTTATGCATAAAGTATGAATATTTTTCAATTTAAATCCAACCTTAGCATAAATCTCACAAAGTAAACATTGAAATCCTAGGTAGCATGAAAGCGTTGAACCTATTATTCCTTGTGATGATACCGGTGAAATCATACACACAAGTATCAAGTGTTTCGAGTTTCACATAATCACGTTTAGCGCTTTTATAGCCTTGCGCTTCTCCTATTTATAAACTTTTAGGAGAGAAATTCCAACTCTCTATTAAAACGGCACAATCTCGAAATTTATGTAAGTAAAGTTCTTGCAGTATCTTTGTCATTTTTAGAGATATTTGATCCATCGATTTATCTTTTTTAAGAGATATAAAACTCAACCCTCATATTTGTGACAACCGACACTTATAACCTAGGATATGGTTTTAAAAGAAAAAATAAGTGCTGAATCTATCCACTTATCAAATGACTTATTACCCTTTGAACCCGAAGTACACTTGTTATTATAGTCAGGTAGGGTTACCGTCACTGGGGTATTAATTATGGAGTTTTAACTCTATCCTACTAGTTTTTGTTCGCACTAATTCCCCTGTGAGCGGTTTAGTGAACGGATCAGTCAAATTCTTATTTGACTTCACATAAGTAAGTGAAATTATTCCATTTTTATTAATTTCTCACATAGTCATGTAGACTCATATGTATAGACTTACCATTATACACTTCATTGTATACTCTACCTAAAGTGTCTTGACTATCACATAAGATGGATATAAAATAATTATTCATTTCTCCCAATGGAATTTCGCACATTAAATCCCTAAGCCAGTCGCTTCTTTTCCGGTTTCAGCCAATGCCACAAATTCGGCTTTCATATTTGAGTGAGTGATACAAGTTTGTTTCTTGGATTTCCAAGAGATCACACATTCTCCAAGTGTAAATACCCAACCTTGGGTTGATTTATTCTCACAAACACTAGATATCCAACTAGTATCGGTGAATCCTTCTAATATCGTTGGAAACTTAGAATATTGGAGACCTAGATTATTGGTTTTCTTCAAATAACCAAAAACCCTTCAGATAGCCTTCCAATGTTCTTTACTTGAATTGCTAGTAAACATACTAAATTTACTAATTGCAAATGCTATGTCGGGTCTTATACATTGCACAACATACATTAGACTCCTGATAGCACTTGCTACTCAAGTTGTGCTATAGTTCTTTTATTACTCTTTATAAGTTTCAAACTTGGATCAAATGGAGTATTAACTTGTTTAATGTTCAAGTATTTGAACTTGTTAATCACATTCTCAATATAATGTGATTGGCTCAACATATAACCCCCACAAGTCTTGGTGACTTTGATATGATATTTCATTTTAAATGTGGAAGATAGAAATATCTTTGTTTCTTTTAAACCTTGCATTTGATTGCTCACCATCAATATGTCATCTACTTATACACAAATTAGCACAACATGATTATCATAGACTTTTGAATATAAACATTTATCAACACTATTGTGTTTAAATCAAAAAGACATTATTGCTAAGTCAAACTTTTCGTACCATTTATTTAGTGCTTGTTTTAATCCATATAAAGATCTTATTAGCTTGCATACTTTATCTTCATTTTCGGGTAGAACAAATTATTCCGTTGTTCCAATAGACATCCTCATCGTGACCCCCATTTTCAAATACCGTTTCAACATCTATTTGATATATATGTAAATCCTAGATTAAAACTAAAGTGCATATAATCCTAATTGATGTTATTCGTACGACTGGTGCATACATGTCAAAGTAATTTATTCTTTCTTTTTGTGGATATCTTTTAGCCAATAACCTAGCTTTAAAGGTATTAAGAGTAACGTTCGCATTGTACTTCTTCCTAAATACCCATTTACAGCCTATAGGTTTTGATCTAGGTGGTAAATCGACTAATTTCCAAGTATTGTTTGACACTATTGAATCAATTTCATCATTTACAACATCCTTCCAAAATGTAGTATTTCTAGATGACATTACTTCTTGATAAGTTTTAGAATCGACTTCAACTTGAAGAACATACAGAGTAGTTTTTGTGACATTCTTCTCATTTCCCTTAACTATATTCTAGTCTTAGCATTTTCTCATTTCGAGCTCTTTTGCTTCTGCGAAGTTAACGTGTTTCAACATCCTCGAAAAATGTTTCTACTTGTGATCTTGTAGAGCTAGAAATCTCCACTTGAGGTTCCCTTAAAAGAATTATTATCTAAAAATAACATATTTTCAAAGAACTCTACTTTACAGGATTTAATAATAACATTGGTTTCCATGTTTAATAAACGATATACCTTGCTATTTTGGGCATATCTTACAAAAGCGCATTTGATCCCTCTAGAACTCAACTTAATCCTCTTATGATCCATGTTGTTACTATAAGCAAGACACCCTTACACTTTGAAATAACCAATGTTTGATTTTCTCCCTTTCCATGATTCACATGGAGAAACCTTAAATCTTTTAGAAGGAATTCTATTAATTATGTGACACACACTTAATAAAGATTCATCCCATAAATTAGATGACAACTTAGCATTTATCATTTCAATTAGTGTCATATTCTTTCTTTCAGCAAAACCATTTTTTTGGGGTGTTCTAGGTGCACTACATTGGTGTATTATGTCATGTTGTTCACAAAAAAAATTAAATTCACTAGAAAAATATTCACCTCCTCTATCACTTCTACAAATTTTAATCTTTTTATTTATTTGATTTCCTACTTTGACTTTGTATATCTTAAACATGTTAAAGGGTTCATCCTTATGTTTTATCAAGTAGACATAACAAAACCTAAATTGATTATCTATGAATGTTATGAAATATATATTACCTCGTCTAGTTAACATTCCATTTAATTCACATATATCGAAATGAATTAAATCTAGAAAATTAGATTTCCTTTCAACACTATAAAAATGTTTCTTAATCATTTTAGAATTAACACATAATTCACATATATTATATTCTATATTTTCACATCAAATCATTCCGTGTTTAATAATTATTTTTAAAGTAGAAAAGCCAACATGTCCTAATCTATCATGTCATAAAGAACTAGACTCAACAAAATAATTTATATTTGTAGTTTTATTGATACTATTGTCAATGGTACGAAGTTTGACTATTCCATCACTAGAATAACATTTTCCAACAAATACACAATTCCGGGAAAGTATAAGTTTGCCCTACTCATATGTGAATTTCATTCTCCGTTTTTCCAACAAATCACCACTCATAAGATTTCTATTTATATCCGGTACATAACATTTATTAATGTGATCTTCTTGCATGATGTAAATTGTAAGTCTATGCTTCTTTTGCCAACAACCTTTGCTTGAACTTCATTCCCCATTTGAATTTGTTCGTCATCAAATTCTTGATAGATTTTAAAAAGGGATTATTGTAACACACATGTATGGTGGCACAAGTATCATACCACCATCCTCGAACATTTCATTTGACCGAATTCACAATGCTCATGGTTGTAATGATGTTGTCAATGGAGTTCACTTTGCCTTCTTACGTTGTTTGTTTGCGATGTCTACAATCCCGAGCATAATATCCAAGTTTATCACACACATAACAAGAAACTTTAAATTTTTTCTTGTTCTTGTTATTTTTGTTGGCGGTTTTTGGATTTCTTCTTCTTATAATCCTTGTTGTATTTGTTTGGTTAATCTACGGCACAAACTTTGGAAGTGCTTTCATGAGATGTTCATTCCCATCATGTGCATTTAACTCTTCCTCAATTCGAAGATGTTTTTGAAATTTTTCCAAAGAATAATCTTGGAAATTGTGAAGGATTTTCTTCCTATAACATTTCCATGAAGATGGCAATTTCGCAATAATTACACCAGTTTGGAAGGTTTCGGGAAGATCAATCTTCACGACCTTCATTTTATTGACAATGATTTACTACTATGTACTTATCGTATTAAAGCTAGTTATCCAAAAATATGAAATCTAAATACTTAATAAGAAATTCTTTGGTACCTCCCTCCTCGACCTTGTATTTGGTTTGCAACTATTCCCATATCTCCTTTGCCGTGTTGTTATTTGTTAGAAATCATATAGGTGATCGAAAAGAGCGTTCAGAATATGTCATCTACATATCAATTTATCTTCTTTTCTCTTCTTCATTTCTGCCCTTGTTTTGTCGGTGTCATTTGGGATTGGTTCTAGCAACTGTGCTAAGTCTGGATCCAAAATGTAGAAGATTTTCAAAATTGTTTGAAGAATCTTCAACTTCTCCTTCCATCTTGTAAAGTTCGAACCGTCGAATCTGTTAAGTCTCACAAGGTTTTGATTCATCATTTTTACCGTAGCCATGGTTTTCTCGTTCTCCATGTTGAATATAGTTTGAGATTGTTGAGAAAAGTTAATGAAGAACAAGAACATAAAATCAACAACAAGAAATCACCAAAATAGAATGTTTGATCACGATTATGAATCGCTATCGTCAAACTATATTTGCCGCCATGAGGATAAGTGCCTGAAGGCTTTTATGGCAAATAGTTTATAGGAGTAAACCTTAATCCAAGTTTGAATCAAGTAAACAAAACTTGAAAAAATGAATTAAAGAACAAAATTATAAAATCTTGATTTTATCCTAGATTTTGGATATATTGGAATCAACTTGATATTTGTGATATGATTTTAATCATGAAAACCACTTTTATATATATATATATATATATTATTTTTTGTTGTCATTTTGTTTTTGCTTATTTTTCTCATGGTTAATCATTTTCATTACTTTCAAAATTACTCTTCATTTTTAATTCGAACAATATCCAATAGCTCAAGCATTTGCATTTCGTTTCCCATCCCCATCCCCATCCCCCCACCTCCCACACTACGTTCCTTTTTCTCTATACCACCCATGTGTTCGTTTGTGAAGAAGATATAATTAAAGAATAAGATCAGTTTTGACAAGATTGAGTTGATTTTGACCGAGTTCAAGTTGCCTTGACTAGTTTACAAAAATAACTAGGTCTTTCATAATATTAACATTTATGATATTTTGCATGAAAAGAAAATCTTTTGAAGAAAAAGTTAAATAGTAAGACTTATTTTTTTACCACGTGTGAGAAGACACACTCTTCCATTCTCATAATATACAACTTAAACCTTCATACATCACAAAATCGAACACCCACCACCCCCAATCAATACAATGACCCTATATTTGTACAGAGCGAATTTGAGATTTTTCGGAACATGGTCAAAATTTAAAGTTTGGCCTCTCAAGTCGTAATGTACATTTAAATTTTTTTGTTGATTAAGTGCATGTGTGACACTCATTAATTTAATTTATGGTTTGTTACATGATCATTTTTAATTACACATTCATACAATAAAATAATTTATATGTATATAAAAAAATTTCTCTACTTTTTAACCACATATTTTCCTAAAAATTACTGTTCAAAACTTTTTTTTTTCTCTAAAATAATGGTTGTCAAATAGGAATTTAACTTTTTCTTTTGTACAATTAAAAAAAATAAAAATAAAAAAAATCTTAAAACTAAAGAATACTGGAAAGCAAAATCCATTATTTTTAATGCCTCAAATAGATGTATTTTAAAAAAATATACGTTAAAATTTGTAAATCAATTTGAATTCCATCCAATACATACCATCAAAATTCAGCTGAAATAAATCTTCATAGTCAGCGAGAGAAGAAAAAAAATCGACTCATAAACAAGAAATTTCCAATGATAATTCATCAACAAGGAACCATAAGGAAAATTTTCAATTTTTTTTCTTTCTTGGAACGATCTTGTTTGGGTGTTGACTGTTGCGAAATTTGATGAGTTCCACTTGAGGGATCGGAGAATAAAGCAACGAACCAAAACCAGAAAAAATAAAAAAAAAAAGATAACCAATGAAAGCAACGAACCAAAAACCAAACTAGGAAATGGATTTGAAAACAAACACCGATGGCTTGAACACGGGCAGAACAGAAAAATCCACTAAAAGTCACTAGTAATTGCGTTTACAATATCAAGATCTCAATTCTCTTAATTGAAATCTAAGCTCTCTAACTCTCAAAATGTTGTTGAATAATAATGTGTGAAGATACAATGTGGAATATATATCTTTGTTGGAGTTTTAGATGAAGAAGAAGTCATTTTCCAAATCAAACTCTCAATCCTTGATGAAATTTGATTTTCATTAATTTGAACTCTTAAAAACCTGAACTCCTTAGACTTCTTTTATTCTACCAAACCCAAATAACATGGAATATGGATCACACCACAACAGTGTAAATTTAGCTGCAAAAGAGAGTATAAGTGGAAGACTTAAGTCATTTTTAAAATCTTGTATATGATGATCTATAATTAGTGGAAGACTTAATTAAGAACATTTTCGCAGTCTTGTAAAAAAAATTAGAAATCAATATATTGTATGTTGAAACTGGGGTGATACAGCATGAATGTAATGATTGACTTGTTTAATGGGATGAACATGAAACAATTGGTTAGTTCAACATTTTTGCCACTATAAAAGGGGTGAAAGCATGTCAAGAAATCCACACACATACTCTTTGGGCACCAGAGTTTTAAATATGCAGACAATGAACTGTCAAATTCGACTTCTTATGGTGTTCGGCACAACGATATGCCTTGCCTCAGTCGTACTTGCTAAGCAGGGAACTGGTGTTTTCTATGGTCCACCTTATCTTCGTGAGTATATGTTTGATGTTTATTAATGCATGATTTTGAGCAGTTTTTAATACTCGATTATCTAAATTTAAGACTTTCAACAAACCAACACAATTTTTCTAAACATTCTGTAGCATCCTCATGCTATGGCTACCGAAACCAAGGAATCATGATAGCGGGAGATAATCCTACAGTGTATGATGGTGGAAAAGCATGTGGAAGATGGTATAATGTGACGTGTTTGGGAGGCACGAACAATACACCAAATCCTTGCAAAAGGGGTGAAATATTTGTAAGAATCGTAGATCTTTGCACAAGATGCGGAGCGGACGAGATTAGTCTCTCTCGATATGCCTTCTCGAGGATTGCTAACCTTAGGGCTGGAAGAGTCCGCGTTGAATATACCCAGTAGGCAAACTTGCAATTTCTAGTTCTTTAATAATTTTTTCTTTATGTTTTAAGAATCAATTCTCACAATTAGCGTTTATCTTTTTAATCTCTTATTTTTGTTGTGATTTTCAGGGTTTGAGGCAATTTGGTATGAGAAACCAAAAAAATCGAGGCTACTAAATAAGCTTGTTTATAGCTCTGCTTATACGCATACCAGCACTAGTTAAGAAATAAGACAAAAATTGTCTGGTTGTATAAAAATAAGGATGTAGTGGGTTTGACATTGGTGGCTTTTCATATATTCCTTGTGCAAATGAAACTTTAAAGTTCATGCAATGTAATGATGTGTTATCATTCAGCTATTTTTTCGCTAAAAAAGGTCTTATATGTTATTCCATGTCCCCATTCTTAACAATTCTAATTTAGAGGTGTTAAAAGGCCCACTAAACTACACTAAAATTTTTATGTGCAAACACAAATTTTGAAGCACCATAATTATAGGGAGGTGTTAAGATTTTATTGAATGGACAACTAATTGAGTAGATCTGAACTTATTGAAAAAAGAAGACAATAAAAATAAAAGTTACATGTAACTATAATGTACATTAACTAAAATGAATTCTAGCAAGTAGAAGTTGTTATTGACTATTATTTAGTATGATTCAGACGAACACGAAAAAAATAATAAATTTGTACAACTTGTTCTGCATGGATTATAGAATGAAAATATTATATTTATAAGCTTACAAATAACTATAAAAGGAAACAACTTAAATTAATTAGTCTATCAAACTATTAAGAAAATAATCTTTAACAATTCTCTATGTATTAGTCTGTGCAGAGAAACAGTCAATGCACTTGCTGCAATTAATGTCAATTACATGCTCGACTTGGCAAGCTTTTGGTATAATAGACTAATAGTAACATAGTAGGTATAGTAAGAGTTTTAAAATGCGATGCATATGCGTAATTATGCATTCATTCTTTGATGTCAATTACATGCTCGACTTGGCAGGCATTACAAGCATATGTATACCTATGCGAAACATATGCATGATTATACGTTTTTCAACTTTTAAAATATTATTTTAATTATTCTAAACTAATAAATAGATAAAATAATGCATTCTTTGAACTATTTTTAAAATTCTCAGAAAAAATATATGTTCAAAATCATGAATACTATAATTAATTGAACTTTATACATATTCTTTAGATTTTCAACGAAAATATATTGATCATAATCATAAAAACTACAATTACTTAATAATCAATCCAATAATCAGATTAGAAACGAACGTTGGTTTTAAAAAATATTAAATCTTGTCTAGCTCTTTTATCGTATTCGAGTTCAATCTCATCTTCTTCATCCAAATCATTCGATGCAAAATCATCTTCATAGGATTCACTTTTTCAACTCGAGAATTTCTATTACCTCTTGTATATAGTAAATATATGATTGTGAACCTCCTCCTCATCATCACAACTATTAACAATGCAAAATTGTGCATTATTAGTATCACTTGTTAATAAAACTACACGAAGATTGATGAAGAATGACGCTTAGGCTCGACGTAGATAGTTTGCAACTTTATGAAAAATTTGTTTTGATTTTTATTTTCTAAACTACAAAATCCTACATATTGTCATATGTAATTCATGAGTTTGGGTGATTTGGCCTAATTTGACGTTTGTTGGACTCAATTTACTTTTTATAAATTATAAAAATGGGTTGGGCTTTGTTAAGCTCATTTTAACACAATTTCTAACACAAATACGTGCGCATTTTGACATTTAAGCGTGCATATATGATTGACGAAATGGGTTCATCGTATTATCATACGCATACTCCATATGCGGGACATTTCGAAAATGCATCGAACATATGCAGGTATTTACGAAGTATATGCGCACATTTTATAACACTGGGTACAATTAGCGTAAGGACTATATTGTTACCAAAATGCACTTGAAATACTTTATTAGAAATATATATTACGGTGAATGCCTCATAAACAATGAGTTTTGATCCTCATAAAACTTAAATATTTCCACTTTCTTACAAAATAAGGAACAAAAAATTAAGATTTTGTTGGGAGTCATTTACCCTTGTTCGTTAGTAAGAATTCACATGGGAACACGAATTCACGTAGTTTCAAACCACATGCCACTAGCTCGACCTTCATAATTTTGTAAGGAAACGTATAAGAAATCAAGAGTCCATTTGGAAAGATTGGCATCAAGGCAATACACAGTGCTGGCCTGCTATAAACGGGTAGGCACCATTTAGGTTGGTGAGGGTTCCAAAAAATATATTATATAGAATTATATTATAAATAATAAATAATATTTTTCCAAAAAACCTTTATATTCTTCAAAGCATAAAAAAGGTTTTTAATTCATTAAGACTTTCAATTTTGTTAGTTTTTTTTTTTTCCTGATTTTTAGGGTAACTTACGTTTTTTCTGTCTTTTTCATTTCTTTTGTTTGTTAGAGACCTTTCAGCTTTTATTTTATTTTCTCT
>CAIGRN010189734.1:0-11646 GCA_903798345.1 Fraxinus anomala
AGTAAGACTTGAAAAGGTTCATACACAATATAATCCCTCGGAGATGGGCACTAAGGTACTACTAGTGGTGAAGTTTAGAAGTTGCAAAGATTGTCTAAACATCGGTGGAGGTAAATAATTTCTAATTTTACTGGTTCTCTCTTTCTGGATTATTACTAATACGTAATAATTTTCTTTCCAGGTCCTTTGACACCAAGGTGGAGGTTTGTTAGGCAAATTGTTGTCAAACGACCTTCCAGACGATGATGTAAGTATTATTTATTTTAGTCGATATCGACCAAATTACTGAAGTTATAATCGACACCACAATTGTCTAAAGCAATCATATAATCCACTTGGGCCATTTGAAGCACCCTAATTAAATTAGTGATGCTCATGGCTCAACCCAAAAATTGGATGGCTTTTATCTGATTGACTGCCCACTTATTTCCTATTGGGCCTCATTATTTCCTAAACCTAAAAGCCCATACCCAACCATTATATATTTGTTACCCCGTTACTGTTGCAATTAGGGTGAAACATTGTTAGCCGTGTTTGAGAGTGAAAATCGAGTTCCTGGGCTTCGTGCTTTTTTGTCGTGGCTTTGTGCTTGACTATGCTTTGTTTTTCTCCTTCTTCTCTAGTCTTTTTGGCTGGTCCTTGAGGCTACAATATTCTTCACACACATTTCTTAGTGGCCAGCCTCATTAAGCAACTGATTGGGATGTGTTGGTTTGTGATTTGGGTAATCAATTGTGGTGTTAATTCAACATACTGAGCCAGGATTTCGTGGAGTTTGGAGTCCCTTCTTCAACAGTTAGCATTTTACTACTTTCTTATATAAATGGAAAAAAATAAAAAATAAACCTTGAAAATTTTCAAAAGTATTTTTGTTTAATTATGTGAACTTTTGGGAGTTGGAAATGTTGGCTAACGATGATACTATTGGAATTATTTGTGATTTATTAATTTCTACTAGGTTATGCCACTTTAATTGTTTTGAAACTTATCCTTGTAGATTTTGATAAATTTTGAGCAAAATAATCATTTATTTATTTGAATTAGTTACATTGATAAAATAGATTGAACGAGTCTTGAATGTGGATTGTTAAAACCAAAACCATGTTTTACAACACAACACTTTTGACATTAGAGAGAATAGTTTAGGGGTAGTTAAGTTGGTGTTCGGAGATACTTAGATATGTATTGATTTTATGCATGTTAAATATTTGTGTCTAGTGCTTTTGGCTAAAGGGTAAAATCTAGTTAGGAATCTTACATTAGAAGTCTAATCACCAATGTTTTGAAAATTGACCCGAAAAAGGTGAAGGATGAATGGTCAAAAGATTCAATCAGAATAGAACCGAGATCGAACCGGAAACAATAAATAAATAAGTACACACAAACAATAAAATACCATGAAATCAATAATTTGTTTTATTGTCATATTAATAATTCAAAGTAAATATATATTTGTTAATGAGATTCATTATCAAGTGTGATTTAAGTTAAATTTGAAAATTAAATAAATGAAAATATGGAAGTGGGTACTACAATTTAGTTAGTTGGGATTCAAAATCATATATTTGTCTTGGAAAATGGTTTTGATGGGCATTTTAACCTTTTTTTTGTTATACCACTATTCCACATTGAAAGTTTATAAAATCATTTTAGAGAAGTGCGTCTATTAAAGGAGCATGACATCCAAAATTCATCTGGGAGCCCTTGATAATTATAGTGTATGAGGCCCATTAATAAAAAAANTTTGCTATACCACTATCCCACATTGGAAGTTTTTGAAAACACTTGAAAGAAGTGGATCTATAATACCACTATCACATATTGAAAGTATATGAAATCATTTGAGAAAAGTACATCTATAAAAGGAGCATGTCATTCAAAATTCATCTATGGGCCTTTGAAAATTATAGTGTATGAGGCTCATTAATTAAAAAAAAGTTCAAAATTCTTAAATTAAAAAATTAGCAAAATCGCCCTCGGGTCACTAGTTCACGGTTAAACCAACCGGTTCGGTAGTTTTCGTGCTAGTTGGTTAACCGGGCATGATTGACCCAATTTTGGATTCGGTTACCGATTTTATCGGTTGAACCAGCCTGGGCGGACCGCTTATGATAACATTGCTAATCACGACCATTTCTCCCAATAAAAGGTATTGTACTAATCATGATAAAAAGGGAAAAAGCTACCATGCCTTCACGAGCAAAAAATACCCTATAAAAGATCAAAATGACGATACCAAACGATTATCCCAAAAATGAAAAATCAAAAGGCATAAAAGTTTGTGCCTAAAACAGAGGATGTATTATAAATCCGATTAAGCCTTGGACACTTAACTTGAGAGTTAAATTTTTAGTGAGATCTGCTAGCATAGTTGAAGCTTGAAGTTGAGATACTAATTGCAGGCATTGGTTTAGGCTAACATGGAGTATCATCTAAAAACTTCGAAGCCATTATGCTTCATTTCCAGCTTTATCTAAATTTATGAAATAGATTCTATCTTGGATCGAGCTATACATGTTTTTTGAAGACTTCCAAGATATGATCGCGCCACCAATGGTAAAAACATAACATTTAGTAGACTTTGAATCCTTTGTATCTGATATCCAATTTGCATCACTGCATCTTTCTAATACATGTGGATATCTAGTATAATGTAATCTAACATTTGAGGTGTAGATATCTAAAAACACTAATCAATGCATTCCAATCATCATTACCAGAGTTAATTATAAATCTACTAAACTTGTTCACCACATAAACAATATTCCTATGCGAGCAGTTCATAATATACATTAGACTGCCTATGATTTGAGAGTAATCGAATTGATACGAGTTTACCTTTATTTTTGTGCCAAATGTAGATTTGAGTCTACTGAAATTTTAGCTGGACTTTCGTCATATATATGAAATTTCTTAAGTAAAGTTCGTAATATACATTAGACTGCCTATGATTTGAGAGTAATCGAATTGATACGAGTTTACCTTTATTTTTGTGCCAAATGTAGATTTGAGTCTACTGAAATTTTAGCTGGACTTTCGTCATATATATGAAATTTCTTAAGTACAGTCTCAATGTAGTGAAACTGAGATAGAACAAGTCCCTCATATATATCTTAAGAATTTTGATTCCTAATATTACATCTGTAATACCTATAACTTTCAAGTCAAAATATTTTGTTAACAACTTCTTAGTAGTCATTATGATATTGTGATTACTGTGAATAATTAATAAATAGACATACAATTACATGTGTGTTTGGTGTGATTTTAATATAAAAACATTTATCATACTCGTTGATTTTAAAACCATTTGATAACATAGTTTTGTCAAATTCTCATCCTATTGTTTTGGTACTTTTTTTAGTCCATATAATAACTTAAAGTCTACACACATTTTTCTCCTATCGTGAACCCATCGGATTGTTTCATGTATATTTCTTCTTATGCCTCGTCATTTAAGAAAGTTATTTTAACATCCATATGGTGGATCTCCAAATTATGTAATACTGTGATTGTAATTAATACTTTAACTGACGTTATTCTTGTCACAAGTTAGTATGTATCAAAAAGGTTAACCTTTTTGCTTAAATCATTTGACTACTAATCTGGCCTTGTATTTATCAATTGATCTATCATTCTTTAATTTTATTTTGAAAACTCATTTACTACCTAATGATTTGTTACCAGGCGGGAGATCTACTAACTCCCAAAATATAATTCTATATAATAGAATTAATTGTATTATTGATAGCCTCTTTTTAGAGTGGAGCTTCTGAACTTGACATTGCTTTATTGAATATCTTAGGTTTATTTTCTAATAAATAAGTTCAAAATTTGATCAAAAGATATAGTTGTTTGGTCCTCTTACTAAGTCTTGATTCGTTATCACCTTAATGATTATCAGTTACAGTATCATAGATTCATTTTCATGAACCCATATCTTTCCCATACTTACAACGAAAAATGTCCTAAAAAAATACACCATTCTTGAATTCAATTATGGTGTTCTCATGTATATCATATATGTATGACTTATAAATGAAGAACTAATGTGCACTATTTTTATTAGCATATCCAATGAATATGTAGTGTCAATAGTTTTAAGCCATGTTTTAACCTATTTAGGCTTTGAAACGTTTACCTTAGTTAAACAACCTCACACTTTTATGTATTTGTACAAGGTTTGTGACCTTTCTGTAACTCATAAAAAGTTTCATTCGTACATGTTTGGGATATTTTATTAAGAATGTGGTTAGTTAAGAGAATTGCTTTTCCCTCAAATTCTAAAGTAAACTAGAAATATTCAACATAAGATTCATAATTTCTTTAAGTACGATTTTTGTGTTCAGTAATACCGTTGGATTGAGATGAATAAGGAATTATAGTTTGATGAATAATCCCAAATTCTAAACAAAATTTTTGAAACGGTGTTTCATATTCTCCACATCTATCACTAAGAATAACTTTTATTTGTTTGCTAAGTTAATTCTCAACTGGTCTTATATTGTTTAAACGTTTCTAAAGCCTCATCTTTATTTCTTAGCAAATAGACATAACAATATCTTGTGAAATTATCTATAAAATTAATAAAGCTTTTATCACATCTACTTTGCACAAAGTTTAAATCACGTATATCAATGTGAATTAATCTTAGAGGATTCTAGTTCCTTTTAGCCGAATAAACAAAGTATTTTTGGCTAACGTAGCCTCTACACAAGTTTCATACAAATGATTTTGATCAAAAGAAATAGAAGACAATAAATATAAATTTACCAATTTTGAAAAGTATTCATATTAACATGTCATAATCTATAGTGTCATATATTAGAAGACTCAATAAAATAAGCAGAGGATTTATTTTTATTACTATCAAAATCATGTAGTGTAGACATTACATTCATTTTGAATAGCACATCGGCTAAATACCTCTTGTCCACATACATGCCATTTTTGGTGAGTACAAACTTATGAGATTCAGTTACTAGCTTTAAACCCATTTTTACTTAGCATAGCTACAGATTCCAAATTCTTGTGAATGTTCGAAACATTAACACATCGATGAGGGTTATTACTTCTTTTCTCGATGTCATCGTCAATAATACTTTATCCAAACCAATGATGTAGAACATATAGTTGAAGAATTGAATCAAAATGGGAAAAAGGTAATAGTACAAAAAGAACATTCGAATTCCAGTTGGGCTCATAATATCATTCTGGAAAGAGAACAACAATACGAGTAAAACATATTGCTAAGCCATGCCGTACGATGGATTCGGCCATCCGAGTTCGTTTAGGACTCGAAAACTGATTTATAAGGTTTTAGCGGTATTTTTGTCATTTAGTTTTTTCGATTTTTTTTTTAATTTTAATTTATTTAAATTAGGGTTTCATTAATTTGAGTCCTATTAAACTAAGTGCTCAAGTAAACCCTTATGAATAAAGGGTTATCTCATTGTTTATCTTTCATTAATAAAATTCGTGAGTTTAATTTTTCATAATTTGGTGTATTCCAAAATTCATGTTTTTAAAGTTTTCGCTTAAATTCCTTGTTTCGCGTTGCTTCAACCAACAACTTTTGATGTCATTGGTTTCTCATGAACATTTTTCGTTCATTGATAGAAATTTTAGATGAAAACATCTTCTTATCAGCATAATTGTGATGAATAGCACCATTGTCTATTAACCGATCATTCGAATTGTCCACCATGTTTGCTTCAAATATAGTAGCTAAGAGCATTAGTTCAGACACGCTGTTAGACAATTGTATTCCTTGATCAAGTGCACTTGGTCCTTGTTGTTATGCTTTTTGTTGACAATCCTTAGTGATATGGCATGTCTTACTACAGTTATAGCATTCTCTTTTGAATTTCATGATCTTGATCTTTTACTTGCCAATATTAGAGTGATTCATTTTCTTACTAGTATTTGGTTTCATCAAATTGACTTCAACCTCCATTTGCAGCTTTTTAGACATTCTCTTAGAATTCAGATTGTCTTTCTCAATTCTCAATCTTATAATAAGATCTTCAAATCCCATTTTCTTGCATTTGTGTTTTAGATAGTTCTTGAAATCTTTCCATATCGGTGTTAATTTTGGGTAATCACAACAGCTTTAGAAAACTCGCTAAGCTTCATTCCCTTAACGTGCATCTCATGCAAGACAATTTGTAGCTCTTGAACTTTGATTTATCACTGTTTTAGAATCCAACATTTTGAAGTCTATGAAGTTTTCAACAATGAATTTCTTTAATCCAACATCTCTTTTTTATATATATACTTTTTTTCCAAGCATTCCCAAAGTAGTTTAGCTATCTTGATCGAATTGTAAACACTGTATAATCTGTTGTCAAGGCAGTTGAGGGTGTAATTCCGCATAAGATGTCACTGTGACTCAATGCATAGAATGCTACTCGCCTTTTAGGATTTTTTTTCCTCCTCATTACTGTTGGAGCATCTCACTTCAGAATTTCGTCAAATTCAGAGTTGTAATATAGTACGACATCTTTTGTTACTATCTCTTAAAATCCACTGTCATGAATTTTTCAAACTTCTTCCCCGTGATATTGCTAGGGAGTATGACAGGTGAAAATTATTTGTCATAATCTAAAAAAGAAATCAAAACATAAATTAGCACTTAAATAAAAATCATCGTCTTAAGATTATTGAGAAAATAATGAAATATATACTGAATTTACCATGCAAAATTATATATTCAAAATAACATTTTTAATAAGTAAAAAGTTGGACAGAGTTTCAACTTACTCATCAAAAGGAAATAAAGCAAAAATAATATGCACGACACAAGAGTTCAATTCTTTCTTCTAAATATGATAACGTCCCACACTGGTGCTAACAATCTTCTGGTACTCATCTCCAAAATACAATAACTACGAATTGTAATAGTAGCACTCTAAATTACAAGATCCGACGAACATATTAATATTTGATCTCTCTGAATTGGAAAAGGACTAAAAAATACAAGAAAATAATATTCGAGGATTGAAATGCAAAATATGAAATAGTGCAGGAGAGAAATGAATATAATTTTGAAAGGGGGAATTTTAAATGATTTTGAAATAAATAAAATCCTGCATATGGGGGTCAATTTATAATAGTTGAAAAGTTGTGTCCAATAAACACAATTGTTTAAAAGTTATGTCTTGAACATACAACCTCAATTGTTCAGCCTGATACATTTTAACAAGAAACCATTAGTTTCTAGAAGACGTCACATATCATGCACAAAAAAAATCATGTGATAAATTATATTTAATAAAATAATATTTTAGTAGTCCAAGCAATGACTTGTGTCAAATCGGTTAGACAGCGAAACAACAAGCGCGGGCTTTGGCCAAACCTACTAGGATGTAGGTCATATATAATGATTTAAATATTCTAGTTTTCCTATCGGATTGATAGTTTTTTTAATTTTTCACCATTTTTTATTTTCAATTTATTTCAACTTCAAATGACATCTTTTGAAATTAATTTCTCATTCACCCAAAATTGATTTTGAGAAAATAAATATATTACGTTAATCTACTTGAGGAGTAGAACACACTTGGCCGAAAAAATATTTCCTCCGACTATCGAATCCCCTTAAATAATTAATCAAAAGTCAATCAAATCTACTTTAATTTCCAACGTTATGGCCAGCATTTCTCTTACGCACTAACTAATGAAATTATTTTTTTCCTAAAGATAATTCTTTTCTGTCAAGTATTTAACGTCAAAATATGAAATATTATATAGTAAATTACATACTACAATATTTATTGAAAATTAATTATGAATGATAAAAATTGTTACATAGTCAAAATTAGTATATATGACTCAATTTCTCTACAAAGCATCTACATGTACATTCATTTTATATATTAAGTTTGACATTCATATTGTGTCAAATTCAAGACCATTGATTTGAATAAAACTTTTTCAAATCAATATATGTGATTTTGACACATCAAGAAATGTCGAGTTATTGCACAAAAGAAATGTACAACTAGTTTAATTAATTTCTCTAACCATTTGGAAACTTTCAACTATGGACAAAGAGATTAACGTGCTTGATTGCTACTAATAACCATTGAAAATAAAGAAACGTACTTAAAATTCAAATGAAGATAAATTTAATATTCGATTAATATCAAATTGAGGTTGATCATATTGTTTACTTCAGTTAACTTATATCTCTCCACCAATCAAGCCACTTCAGTTCACCCTCAACTATTGTTCAAAATCCCGAATTTCATCATCCTCATCTTTTATATTTATTTGTTATATAGGACCAGATCACTTATTACCATTACACAAAATTGAATAATGCTCCTTGAACAGGGTAGTTGACGGAGGGAGGTGAGGGTGGGGTGGTAGCATTTTGTTGGGTGTTGTGTGTTTTTTTTTTTCCTCCAAATAATCATATATTGACACGTGTCCCTCCCATATATTATTGAGCCTGTCATTAAACTTGTTAATGTAGCATAGCTCAACAAAATTTATTCGAAACGCAAATATTTTCCTTAGCTGTGGGCCCCAAAGCCCACTCCTGATTGGCTAATAAACCTAATTAGATATTTGGAAATACATAGTTTCTGCTTTTGTCTTTGCCAACAACATACATGCCTGATAAAATTTAAATTAAATAAATGAATTTGAATAAGTAAAATATTTATGATTTCAATTTATATTGATCTGAAGATAAAATTCAAATATAACCAGCCAAACCTCCAATACATCTAAAAAATTATGCTACATGTACATCTAGTTGATATTTTGGTTGACTTCTTATGATGTGACAGGCAATCTGATCATTAATTTGAATAATACTTATTCAAATCAATGACCAAATTTTTTACAAATCATAGGATGTCAACAAAGTGTAGAAAATCAACGTAAAAGTGGCTCAACTCATATCTAAAACATATAATTGAAATCTTTGTTCAGTTTTACTTCTTTTAGTACTCAACCATCCAGTCAAGAGTATTTATCTATTACAAATAAATAATAGTATGATGATCTCACTTAAGTTCCGGTAATATTTCAAATTGGTAATTCAAGTATTCTTATGACTCAAGTAATTACTTTAATGTTACATTATCGATCGCTTCTTTAGTTCGGATTCGAATTTAAGGAAAAAAAAAAAATACCCCTCACATTTGTTCAATCTAAAGTTCAAATTGTTCCCTTTAACACTAATCCTATTTTTTAGTATCGATAAACTATCAAAAGGTCGCAATATGATAAAATAGACCTAGTTGGGAAAAATAATATTTTAAATAGTGATTTTTAAAAGAATATGTGGTTAAAGAGTAAGAAATTTTTTTGGATATACGGGCAAACTATTTTATTTTGTGAATGTATGATTGAAAATAAGTATGTAGAAAAATGAATTTTCAAATAATAGTTGTCAAACGTGGGCTTAATCGTTTTGATGATGTTTGTTGATGTGAAGGTCTAACAATTACTATATCAGGTGGCTCGTTAATCACGTTGGGATTAATTAACTTTGTGACAAGATGAATTGAATGATCAATTTGAAAACATGTTCAAACTTCACCTATGTTTGGTGGGGGATTAAAATCAATTTTTAATAAATTTTGATAAAAGTTGATGTAATAGATGATTACAAATTGAGAATCTCATGAAATATATGATTAAAATCAATTATTGATTTTGATTTAAATTTAAATTTTAATTTTAATTTTAATCATATCAAACATGTTTTCATTGCAGAAATAATATTTGTAAATGAAAAATGTACGAGATTTTGCAAGTGCTGAGATAACATCACCTCCTGATTGACTATTTTAACTCCCTTTTTTTTGGCTCAAATCCAATAAAATATTGCCATGGGACAATTTGTAAAACTTCCTTTAAATTTCTCTCTGCATGTAGGTTTCTTAAGCCAAACGCCTCTCTCTCCTCAGCTCGTGCATTTACACAGCATTCTTCCATCCATTTCTTGAACTTCGGTAAGAAAACGCCCCACCTCCTCGCCACCACCAACGAAATAGGCTTTACATAATGAGAACCTGCAACAACCTAATAGGTTTGCTCAACTTCCTTACCTTCCTCCTCTCCATCCCCATCCTGGGCGGCGGAATATGGCTGTGCAGTTGCGCCAACAACACCGACTGCTTGAAATTCCTCCAGTGGCCTCTCATAGTGATAGGCGTCTCCATCATGATCATTTCACTAGCGGGCTTGGCCGGCGCGTGCTACCGGAACACCTTCCTCATGTACCTGTACTTGTGGGCTATGTTCGTGATCATATCCACCCTTATTGGGTTCGTCATCTTTGCTTATGCTGTGACCGATAAAGGGTCGGAGCGGCCCGTGATGAACCGGGTTTACACTGAGTATTATCTTCAGGATTACTCGGGTTGGCTAGAGGAGCGCGTGACAAGTCCGAGTTACTGGAGTAAGATCAGTTCTTGTATTAGAGATTCCCATGTGTGCAATAAGATGGGAAGAAGTGTCGGGGGAGTTCCTGAGTCGCCGGAGTTGTTTTACCTCAGAAAACTCAGTCCCATTGAGGTAACAATATTAATTAATTAATTAATTCAACTTCTTTTTCATTATAAGGATGTTTTCTTTTCTTTAATTATAAGTATGTTGTGGCTTGTTTCTTTACCAAAATAATTCCGTGAAATAGCATGTTTTCAAGCATTAAAATGAGGTATTAATTGCCAGTAACGTGCCCCATACTTTGTTCACATGGTCAGATGGCTTATTCAACTAGATTTATCTTACATGAGCTGTCAGATTATTTTTAAAGTTAAGAGGTGTTTTCACGGGCGAATATTATATTAAATTGTGGTTTACGGGCATCAAAAGAAAAATAAAAAGTAATCATATTCATCCCAATTTGGGTTAAGCACCGCTCTAAATAACAATACGTTATGATTTAATTAAATATCATATAATTTTACATTTAAATGAATTTATCATTTATTATCGTATAATTGTCATGTAAACTGGTGTTCAATCCCAATAGGAATGAATAACATTAACTCAAAAATAAAATGTATAGAATCAAAGTCACATTTCTTGTTAATTTCCCTAGCAATCACTCTACTTTGACCCTATTTTCAATCCGGTCACCATACCTTTAATTTGTGTCAATTGGGTTGAAAGACTGTAATTTTGTCTCAGTTTAGATCACTTTGTTCAGTTGCGCCACATTGTTCTGACGCCAAAATAAGACCCGGAATTGAGACTAAACCAAACCACAAGTAGAATTAGCCCAGTTAAAGAAGTGTTTTGGTTTGAGATTTCTGAGGTCTCTGTCTTGCTTTTTAAGCCTTACTTTCTTTTCACGTGTGAATTATTAATTTCATGCTTATGCTTTTCATTAATTTATTAAACATTTGAACAGCACTCTATTGACATCGCTAACATTATGTGGTTGGGTTTTGGTAGGGATGGCAATAGGCCGAACCGGCCCACAACCGAACGAGCTCGGCTCGGACGAGCCGAGCTCGTGGCTCGCGACCAAACAGCCGAGCTTGATTTTTGGGCGAGCTTGGCTCGTGCCCGAGCTCTCCCAAGGCTCGTCTGCTTGTTTAAAAAAAAAAATTTATTTTTTATTTTTTTAATCCAATCTAAAATTCAAAAAATATATATACATTAATACATATACATTTT
>CAIGRN010189746.1:0-22958 GCA_903798345.1 Fraxinus anomala
TTTGTGCAAGTTTGTTCGACCATCTGTTACTTAGTTGTCACCTGAAAATTCAAATATTTGCATATTATTATTCCCACGTAAAGATCTTCAATTTCCTGTATTAGCATTCACCACACAATCTCTCATTTGTCCCATGATTGGATTTTTGGGTGATGACGTTCCAAGACTTTTCCTTAATTATGAATAATTTGTCATAAACATAAATCATTCAAATGAAGATGAATGTTTAGTTTTCTATTTCTTTACTTTCTGTAGTTACATATTGATATGCAATAGTACTTTAATGATAGAACAACCGTGAAACAGTTTACTTGTTTCACCCCCTTTTTTATTTTAAGAAAAATTTAAAAGATAAAACAATCATAATACATACATAACTCTCGTTCAAGCAATGGCTTAAACATTTTTATATGTGATTATTTCATAGATTCTTATTCTTATATCCACAACCTCCCGTCTGAATTGTGGACTTCGTTTACGGCATTCATCACATAGATTTAGTAATATGCATATGCTTTACTACAACTACCATATGCGCTGCCAAATAGTTTATTTTCATAGAAAGTTTTGTTGTGGCATTTCTTTCTGGGGAAATTATCTGCTTGAGTTTCGATCTTTCACGCTCTAAATTTGGAAATTATTTAATGCTGTGTACCTGCTAATATGGTCCATATTCAATGTTAGTGTATAACTAAATCGTGTAGAAAGAAGTGTTCTATTGTCATGTCTCTTTGCTTTCTGGGAGAATAATTTGCTGGGAGTGCCAGATTAGTCTCTCACTTTTCAAACTATACTTCATACTCTGGTGGAAGCTAACCTTGATGTTCATTTTTTTATGTGAGAATTCTTTTAATTTTTTAGTTGCTGTTATTGACATTATTAACTATCATAATTATCTTTTTTATTACTTCCTCCACTTGGATTTGGATGTCCTAGTTTAGGTGGCATGACATTTTAGATGAAATATTTTGACTGCAGTAAATTTGAACTTCTCTCATATGCCAAGTTGGTCCAACCTTCTCTCTCTAAACCCGTGCTTGCCTTCTGCAACTCCATCATATGTGGACCACCTCTACTACCCAACCCAAAGACTTGCAGCTGCCCAACCCACAGACCACCTTGCTGCACCAATAGAATTCTGAATCACAAGAAACAAATGTCATGATTGCTCTATCCAGTGAAAGCAAACATCTTCATAGCACTTTTTGCTTCCAAATCCAAACTCCCAATTTCGCAACTAAATCACTCACTTCCATCACCAATCCCAGCCGAAAATGATTTCATCATCATTCACACTGACGGATTGGGGGGGCTGGACCGGGCTGCCCCCAGCCCATTTAATTTTTTTTAGTAGAAAAAAAAAATTCTTGTGTAATTTTATTTTTTTTTACGTATTAGCCCGACTTGTAATCCGGTTCTGGATCTGTCCCTGATTCATTTGTATAATTTGTATAAAAACTAAACTATCAGTGTACATGAAAAATGAGGACACCTGTACCACCACTGGATTCCCAAAATATCACCACCGCCTCTTGAAAACAACTTCTAAATAACCTCCTTCATGAAAAAAAGAGGGAAAGAAAGAAAAGAAAAGATGCTACCAATGCCAGGTTCTCTAACCGCCACTAGACCTGCAAAAGGAAATCCATTCAAAGTGAAGCCAAACAAAGATATCCGAACCACTGTTGTCCACTTCAAAGACATAATTGAGTCTTCAATGTTAAAATCCAACAAATTGCTGCAAGAATAAAGTGGAGAAAATAAGAAAGAAGTGTAACCATGATAGATTATTTTTGGTGTTGGATTGAAGATCTGATTAAGCCATTTCAAAATGGCATAAAATGCCAGAGGTCTTATTAAGGAGAGGAATGAGTAGAGACTGGAAGATGGACTATGTTGGTGGTGGTCTGAGAGGATTGAGGTGGTGTTTTTAGTTGTGTTAAAGAGGGACAGAAAGAGAGTGACAAGGAGATGGAGGGAGAGAGAGAGTCTAGAAATGGTCTGTTCAGATGATTGTGGAGCAAGTGGGGTATGGGAAAGTTAAACCTATATAAGAGTGTTCTCTTCTGGTTTCCAGACATTATTTATGGAAGGCCTGAAAGAAATCAAAATCATTCAATTTGGAATGAAATGAACGCTATTCATGTCATCGCTCTAACAGTGTTTGGGAATCATTAAATATTATCCTGATCATAGTCAATATCCATGTTATTGCTCTACAGTGTACATTAAAGTACATAGTTTAGATTTTGGTGTTTTGTGATGGATTTAGACAGCCATTTTTTCCCTCTTTCTGATAAACTCAATAAGTAATCACCGAACGTTGAAAGGGGAACAAAAGGTTCGTCATCCATGGTGGGCCCCACGTTGTCTTTCAGTAGTATTCATCAAAGCTGCAAAATGTAACAGGCAGTCGCGAGTTGTTTCATTGAAGTTGGAGCCTTGATGTAGATTTGCCCGTATGCTCTCCTAATTTTGTGTTAATTTATCTTATCGTGGAAAACAGTAAGTAGGAAAGAACATATGGTTTCCTTCATGTCTTGAATTTTGTGAGGTGTTGTTGGTTCTTCTCTGGAGAACCTCTCGTTTGTCCAAACCCTTACTTTGTAATATTGTAGTTTGGTTCTTTTGTTTTAAAGACTGTACTGTATATTTTAAGAAGTTAATAATGTCGATTATGTATGTTCACTCAAGAAAATGCTAGAGTTAACTTGAATGAAGAATGAATTCGAGTTTATGACCTGATGATATCTAATATGGTGAATGGGGCCGAATAGTCGAAAGGTTGGATAGTGTATAAGTTGAGATCCACCACATCGAATAGTGTTAGCAAATAGCAATATGACATTTCAAAGATGATACGAGTGTAATGTGTTATTGATTCTTTAGTTACTAACAATATGTTACGAGGGAAAAGAAATATAATAATCTGTCGAAAAGATCAATAAAGGGCCATTCAACTAATCCCTCCAAAAATAATTAACAAAAAGCCTTGATTGTTTGAAACATGAAAGTATCACCTAAAATAGGGAAAGAGATCATGCCCTTGTTTGATGGATATTAAAATTAGATTTTTAACAGATTTTAATAAAAATTGATAAAATGTGTGGTCGAAAAATTGTGGAACTTATGAAATATGTGGTTAAAATTAATTGTTGACTTTAATTTTAATAAAAATTTAGATTATAATTGTATCAAGCAGGGGCTAAAGAAATATATTACACACCAAAAATAGTATGATCAATGAGGTCCAATCGACCGCTAACGACAAGCCAGTGCAATTATCACCTATCCTTGACACCTTAGGGGTAAATTTTATCTGCAGTAAGTGAACTTTTAGAAAAGAACTCAATTGGGTTACTTAACTTCACATTAATTTCAACTGAGCTTAAATTAAGTCTTAGTTTTGACACCCCGTCACTTTCCATTTTCAAAATATTAGCAGTCATATCTTTCACGTAATTGTGAATGTCATGCCAACTTAGCCCCTGTTTGGTGGTAATTTTTTTGGAAAAATATTTTTTTAAATAATGATTTTTTTAAGAATGTGTGGTTAAAAAGTTGAAATTTTTTTTAGATCTATGCGTACAATATTTTATTATGTGAATGTATAGTTGAAAATAAGTATTTAAAAAAAAGTTGAGAAAAAATGAGAAACAAACAGAGACTTACTGCTATAGGAAAAAAAACACGTATTTTTAACTTTTAATCTAAAGATTTACCATAACTCTTAATTTACCCTTTTTTCGTTGATAAGGTGTCACAATGATTGTGCGGAAGATCAATTATAACATTACTAACTAGGCAATTTTCACAAGTTCGGAGACGATGTGTGACAAAATGTGACAAATTGGTCAAATTTGAGTAAAGTTCGATAGCTCAATTGAGATAAATTAAAGCTTACTGTCTCAACAGATTTGGTTGAAATTTACCACCTGACCTTGTATTCCCTTGAATACTTTCGACACATTACTCCAATTACTATCTCCATTTCCATTTGGCCTTTTCTGCTTAGTATTTTGCCAGGCGTCATCAAGAACGGGGCTTCCTTAACAACATTTTCCTCTTGGATTTTGGTCCACAATAGTCCATTCTTCTCTATATATCTTCACACACATCCCCTTGAAACTTCCAAAGTTCAATAATATTTAGCCATCATTGAACTTGTGATCACACAATACCACTTTTTCCATGGGAAGCCAGAATAATGATCCAAGCGTTGCAGGTTCATCAATTGCACTTCTGCAAGAAAGATTTAGGCAGTTGGAAAGATTAAGGGAGAAGAGAGAAGAAAGAGAAGTGGTAAAACTCTTGTCCGAGCCCAAATGGATGATGACTTCAACCGAGACTTGTCATCAGCTACCTAAGATTTCCTTCCCTCACAAAAGGCAGTGCCCATCGTCACAAGTGCCCGTTCAACATCCCCTCCATCTTGGACTCGGCAAGCACGGGGATTTCCAAGCCATGAAGAGTCGTTCACTGCATTCGACTGAGACAAGGGAGCCTGATAGTTTTGAAACGAGTGATGTCGATACTTCTCTTCATCTGTAGAAATCTGTGTCGTCAGATTTTCCAAATCATATTTACTTTTTTCAATGTAAGAGAGGTTAAGCGAATAAGAGATGTAATGTGGACCAAAGTCGAGTTGATCTGAATGCAAAAATTATATGTATTGGACTTGTATAGACTTCGTAATCAACCTCTGTTTGGGAAATATTTTTTAATAATTTTGAAGTTACTTCTACTATTTAATCAAAGTTAAGGCCTTATTTGATTTTCCTTTTTTTTTTTAAATACATTTTATTTATTTTCTTTTCAATCATACATTTTTTAATAAAATAATATTACAAGCAAATTCAAAATTTTTCTTTATTTTTATTCACACACTCTCCATCAAATCACTATTCCAAAATACATTTATTTTCAAAAAAATAGGCATCAAACGAGCTCTAAATTATAATTTCAACCACAAATTCAAAATTGCTATTCTTTTTCTTGATTTTCACCATTATTCCTCCTAAATTTTCAATGATAATTACACTCGAACATTGTTTGTTTTTTGAAGAACTAATTTCGTATCAACACTAATTTTATGAATACATCCAAATAACTTTGCATTGAAAACCCGTGAAGAGATATTACTCCTATAGATATGACAAAAAAATATGTTCAATCCGATATCCATGGAGCCCCTCCTCGAATGGGACAGAGATTACCCGCTTAACTGATTAAACGAGACGGGGGTCATTGTTCCAAAGCGAGCACGTGAAACATAGTCCACATCCTGTTTAAAGTTAATTTTAAATTTAAATTTTTTATCAAATAGAAATAAAAGATTTTTTCATTATTTTTAAAGAGAACATAAGTTGTTCTTCATAATTTGAAAAAAAGTAATAATATTTACTAATTAAAGATATACAAAATAAAAGTAAAAAATAAAATAAATAGAAAACAAAAAGAAAAAATAAATGGGATGATAAATGGGACGGGTGACCTGTCCCGCCCCACCCCAACCCACCCCAACCCAACCCAACCCGCTTTAACTAGATATGGAGATAGGATAAAGTGACAAAAATATTCGACGAGACGAGAGTGAAAATCACCGACCATCCTATACTCATCTCGTTGTCATCCCTATACTCCTAGTCGTCCAGCGACACCCACCAACCTTCGAGAAGGTCAATTTATGGACATGATGGTACGTATTCACAAAATTGAACATTTTTTATTTTTATTTTTTTGCGCTAGAAACAATGGTGGGCTCTCGATAACACAAGCACTCAACTATCAAATATATTAAAAGATAAAAAGTTTATTCTATTTGATCAAATGTGTTTCTCTTATTTAGCTCACATTTGATAGAGATTAAAATTAAAATTTTAATTTAAGTTAAAGTCAACAATTAATTTTAACTACATATTTCATGGATCTCACAACTTTTAACTATACATTTTATCAGCTTTTATCGAAATTTATTAAAAATCTAATTTTAATCAATACCAAATAGGGATTAAATATGAAACATTTATAAAAATTGTTTAGCAAACAGACCAAAATTTCCCCTATTTATGCTAAGCATCGATTAGGATTTTAGAAAATAGGTAGAAAGATTCTAGATATGAGAATATTATTGAGGAAGAATGCGGAACTTTTAGGGGTCTTTTTCTCATTTCGATAAAATCATTGAAATGAGGTTATCCAGAATTTCATTTAAATGATAGATTTACTTAAATACAAATTCAATTAATTGAACACATCATGTGTGGTAACTTTAGTATCACTTATACTAAATAGCGTTACTTTTGAGAAAAAAATGTGAATGGCGTCGACTGCCCGGTTTCAATGATTTTTCTAAATAACAAAAAGACCCCCAACAATTCCATTCTATGCCTATTTTGATATCCTAAACCTTCCTTAGGGCTTGATTGGGAGTTTTATTTTCATCGATTTTGATCGGTACCGTTTAAGAGGGGTTGAAAAAATTGATGCTTACTAGATTTTTTGGTCATCGATTTTAGATGATTTAAAAACTACCCAAAAACAGTATAGTATAATTTTGATCGGTTCTCTCAACCCATCAAATCAGCAATTTTTTGCCGTTTATCAAATTATCTTCTAATTTTGCCATTTATAAAATAATTATTTCCAAAATTTTTGGCCGTTTCTCGAATTCTTTTCTAATTTTACCCTTTATAAAATAATTATTTCCAACAAACATATTTTGTTTAATACTATCTTATAAATAAAAATATACTAACTAAAAAAATATAGTATAATTAAAAATTACTTATAAGTAAAATATTACTTATAAGAAGAAAAAAATATTTGTGTAAAAATCTTACTAATAAGACAAAAAAATCACTTACAATTACTTATAAGTAAAAATAATCGCTTATGTGTAAAAATTATTTAAAACTACAAAAATAACTTATAATTATAAAGTTTATACATAACTAAGAAATACTAACATAAAATTTTAATAAAAAATTTATACATATATAAAATATTACTTATAAGTAAAAAATTTATACAAGAAACCGTAAACTCAAAATTTCATTAAGGGATATATATCCAACTTTACTTTTTTTTAAAAAAAATTTAGAACTAATGAATAATAAACTCTCAAATATGAGTTGGACTGTTTTCAAAACCGTTACTAAAATCAATCATAATCGGTCTGCTCATAAATGTTTAGAACCAGTATTTTAAAAAATAAGAAAATTAGGTCAAATACCCTTCAAAAATAAGATATTAGATTAATACCATCAAAATTAATCAAAAATATAATCCAAGTATTAATTACGCTCAAAACCTCCCAAGTCCATTTTTTTACCATAAATTCTTATTTCTCTGTCGATGCTCTTACAAAACCCATCAGGAGACAAAAAACTCAGCAGTAGTCAGCGAATATAAGGTGATTTTAGAGAGAGAGGAGATTTGAAGTATATGAGCAACCGCATCTCGGCCACGAGGTCGCTGGATGAGGAGGAAACATTAGTTTTCGACAAGCTATACAATTTTGTGGGATGTTCAATAGACAAAAATCTTTGATTGAAAACCCATCTTATTAAGGAGCTGATCTGAACTCGAAACATCATCGCTTGCTCCTCACGAAGAATTGGGTATACTATGGAAATCATTAGTCAAATGGGCCACAAACTTCAAGCTGGAGAAATTGGTGTCAATGGATCTGAATGGGATAGTGGGGGAGTAGTTGAGAATGGAGGATGAACTTTAAGTGATGTAGTTGATGGGAATTTGGAAATTTTTTGATAAATGGGTTATTGTCAATTTTTTATTTTTTATGAAGAGGAATTTTTCTTATAATTTTTGTTAATGTTAATCTAGTTTTAATTTTCAGTTTTGGTTGAATATGAATGGTATTGAATTGGTTTTCCATCTTATGAAATACTACTGCATTAGTTTCTGCATTCCAACTCTTTTAAAACAAGCATGACAACGGAGTAAATTTTTTCAAGTACTTTAATTTCTACGTAAGTCTTTTTGATTCCCCATAAATAAAGTTATGTTTCATAATTAGTCAATAGAAGTGAAGCATAATAACAAGAAACAAAACTTGTAAAAGAAAACAATTATTTTCTGGATCGAATATAAGGTTTTGATTGACGTTTGTCACTTTTTTGAATTTCTGTCATTTTTTTTTTTAATTTGTCACTTTTAAATTTTTTTTATCACTTCAACTTATAGTGTATTGTGTTCAAAAATGAAGTTATGTCCCATTTCAGTTAATAGAAGTAATATAATTACAAAGAAACACTACTTAGAAGAAAATTAATCATTATTGGATATATTCTAAAGTTTTGATGAATGTCATGTTACTTTTTTTTGAATCTTTGTCATTTTTTTGAGTGTTTGTCATTTTTTTAATTCCTGTCACTTTCTTAGGCCCTGCTTGTTTCGAATTAAAATTAGATTTTAATGTAAATCAAAGTTAAACAATCTATTAATCATATCTTTCAAGGTCCCACAACTTTTCAACAACACATTTCAAAAACTTCTATCACAATCCACTAAAAATCTAATTTCAATCTCCACCAGAGACCCACTTAGTGTCTGTCACTTTTTAAAATTTTTGTTGCTTTTTTTAGTGACAAATATCGCTTTTTAACAAAAATATTATAAAAAAGTGACGCTTAATTTTACACATTTTTTTCTATTGCTTGCTTGATATTTTTTTTCATTTTTAGCAACAAACATCATTTTTTTAATAAAAGGACACTTTTTAATAAGTGTCACTCGTGTCACTTTTTTTAAACTTAATTTTACAAAATATTTTTCATATGATTTTTAAAATATGATATAATATTTTTTTTTTAATGAAAAAGGACACAACGCCATTTTTTTTTTAACAAAGCGACACGATGTCATCGATTTTACATTGGGCCGTCACCCAATGTATTACTGGACGATGACCTTGTTGAATGTTTAAGGATGGTCACTTTTTTAGTGTTTGTTACTTTTTTTTTTTGATTTTGTCACTTTTGTAGTGAGTTGTCACTTTATTAAAATTTATATTCCCTTTTTGAGTGACAAATATCATTTTTTTTTTAATAAAAGTGATATTGTATGTCTTTTTTTTAATATTAAAAAGTGACTTTTTCATTAAAAAAAATCACTTTTTATATTAAAAAAATGATAATTAATTTTACACAATATTTTTCATTTTCAAATTACGTTTTATATGATTTTTCAAAAATACTTAATTTTACGGGTATTTTTTAAGTTGCCTTAAAAAACGCTCGGTAGCCTACACTCCCAAGCAGGCCCTTAAATCCTTTCTTCTGAAACCCTATTGAAACTCTAAAACCCTGAGTCTCTAATCAGCCTCTCTCAACGAACAATTCATCAATAAAACTTTGCAAAATGCACAGGGTCGTCTCAAGGCGTTCAGTCTCCGCTATCTTGCGCGCCGGTGGCGTACGCCAACGCAATTCCGCCGTCCCGCTTTCTTCTTCCAATCCCTTCGATCAATCGGTATATTATATGGGCTTTATATTAACGAGCTGCAACTCTGTTTGCATTTCTGTTTCTATATTTATAATCTGTTCTAATGCTTTGATACTGACCAGGCTGATGATGGAAAGACCGAAAAGAAATGGTACTCGGTGTTAGCGACTGGCAGCTGTAATGCTACTATTAAGCCGTTTAACTCAAGGAACGTGCCTGTCGTGGGTTGCCGCCTTGAGTCGACTTCTGCGGCACATGATGCATCTGGCCTTTCAGCAGAAAAATATGAGTACCAAGCCGAGGTAAACAATAAGTGTGGTTTTTTTTAATCATTTTAACTTAATTTCGAAGTTTCTCTACCTATCACTTGAAGTTGGGCAAATGAGGCGATGAAATGTAATTTTTTTTTTTGTTCTCTGACAGGTTAGCCGTCTTATGGACCTTATTGTCAACAGTTTATACAGCAACAAGGAAGTTTTTCTTCGGGAACTTGTCAGGCACGTATTTGTTTACTAGTCCACATTTTCTCATTAATTTTTTGATTAATTTATATTTCCTTGGAGTGTCTTCTGTTCATTCTTCATCATGCACCTAAAAATTGGATTTTGATTCTGGAAAGTAAATGAATTTTTGGTTGGGGTGAGTATTTGCCGAAACTAATTTGAAGTGATTTTACTGTTCTGCTGATTTTAGCTGGTGCTTAGGTAGTGGGGATAGTAACTATTTTTTGGACTTTAACTCATGATTTTGGCATTCGTGATCATCACTGTTTCAAAACTATTTACTAACAATGATTAACTGAAACATTTATTTCAATTTGACATTTGGCAAGTGGCTCTGGGGCAAATGCTAATCACGACCTTGTCATTAACTTTGTGAATAAAAACGTTATCTGTTCTTGCGCTTGTTATTACATTACGTGTATTTTGTACTGTTTGTTTATGTCTGTTTATAGTATTCACTTTTTAGGTAACTCTCGTTGGAAACCCTCAATATGGTTTCTTATTCTGCCAACAAACTGCTTCTAAGAAAATCTTTGTTTTGCCCCCACAGCAATGCAAGCGATGCCTTGGACAAGCTGCGGTTCCTTAGTGTTACGGAACCAGATCTTTTAAAGGACTCGGTTGATCTTGATATACGTATACAGACTGACAAAGATAATGGGATAATTACAATTACGTAAGCAATATGCAGTTTTGCCCATATCTTGGCTTGATTTAATTTATTGCTAGTATGACTTTTAATGTTCCATCCAGGGATTCTGGGATTGGCATGACACGCCAGGAACTTGTTGATTGCCTTGGTACTATTGCACAAAGTGGAACTGCGAAGTTCCTGAAAGCATTGAAGGTGTGACTATTTTGACAATTCTTGTGTTTTATGATCTGATGCTTTGGCAAATGTGAACTATCATTTTGCTTTGCCTAAAGAGAAGTGTATTGTTTGACAGGAGAGTAAGGATGCTGGTGCTGACAGCAATTTAATTGGCCAGTTTGGTGTGGGCTTCTATTCAGCCTTCCTGGTTTCCGAGCGGGTATGTCGTATTCACAAACTAAACAAGTTTTCTTCTACATCAATTGAATTTGTATTCTCTTTTTTCGGTTGTTCACTTTAGCCTAATGTTGTTTCTCATTGCAAGGTTGAAGTCTCGACAAAGAGCCCTAAATCTGACAGACAATATGTATGGGAAGGAGAGGCCAACTCTAGCTCCTATACCATTCGAGAGGAGACTGATCCATCAAAACACATTCCTAGAGGGACCCGTCTCACTTTGTATCTTAAGGTTGATGCGCAGATGCGTTGCTAAGTGTTGCTTTTGCTTCTACATTTCTGAGTTTTTGGAACCTTTCTAATGTTTTCTGTGTATTTTACAGCGAGATGACAAAGGGTTCGCACACCCAGAAAGAATCCAGAGACTTGTGCAAAACTATTCTCAATTTGTTTCCTTCCCAATTTACACTTGGCAAGAGAAGGGATACACTAAAGAGGTATGGGAATATTTAATGTCATTTCAGTTTCTTTTGGCTCTAGTTTTTTGATGTATCCATGAATTCGTCTCTGTGTGTTCCGATGTACCATCTACTGCTTTTCACTTGCCCCAAAGCAAAACAAGTGTGCACATTGGGGTTACGTTATATAAAAGAATCCAATACTTATAAGGCATGTACAGAAGACTGCCACAAAATATCCTTCAATTTACCTCCCAAGTATCGGCGATTCTGTTATGTACTCACAACACACTTCTGTTTTTATATTCTTCTCGTTTTGGCTCCACTCCAGGTCGAGGTTGATGAGGATCCAGCTGAAGCTAAGAAAGATGAGCAAGATGAAAAAACTGAGGTAGTCTACTGCAATCCTACTGATTTCTTATAATCTGGAAGAATGTATGTAATCCCACTTCAGATCAAAGGCACATGTTGACTATTTTATGATGCTTATTAACAGAAGAAGAAGAAGACTAAAACCGTAGTTGAGAAATATTGGGATTGGGAGCTTACGAATGAGACCCAGCCAATATGGGTGAGCCATTGAAAAATCTATTTCTACTTTACCCATTACGAGCTATTTTTAAGTGTAACTAAATCGTAATCTTTCTGCTTAATGCTAGCTTCGTAACCCCAAGGAAGTCACCACGGAGGAGTATAATGAGTTTTACAAGAAAACCTTTAACGAATACTTGGAACCTCTTGCATCTTCACATTTTACAACTGAGGTATTTATGATTACCATACTTACCTGAAAATTTGCATAGAGACTACTCTGTATCTTGATGTGCTTCAGTTTGATAATTATCTATTTTTCCAATTGACAGCATATTTTCAAGTAGTTAGTTGTGTAGAGTTTGTAACATAACCCAGAGGCCTGATAATAAATAATCTTTCCGGCAATGGAAACAAGCTCAAGAAGGATTAAGCTCTTAAAAAATATATGCCTGCTTACTTTGTGGTTGGTTCACGAGTATCTACATAACTGGTGTCATTTACTCTGGCAGGGTGAAGTAGAGTTTAGGTCTGTCCTTTACGTGCCATCCATTGCACCCACTGGGAAGGATGACATCGTCAATCCTAAGACGAAGAACATACGGCTGTATGTCAAACGGGTTTTCATTTCAGATGATTTCGACGGCGAATTGGTGAGACAAATCTAAGTGTTCCCTATTATGACATTAATCCTCAAACTATTGATAACTGATTGTCATTTTCTTGTGTGTATGGAATAGTTCCCTCGATATTTAAGCTTTATCAAAGGTGTTGTTGACTCGAGCGATCTTCCATTGAACGTCTCACGAGAAATTCTTCAAGAAAGTCGCATTGTAAGACTACGAGCTAAATGGTTGTTTGTTTTTAGGTACTGCACAGCTTTCCTATTCTAGCCATTGTTCTGACTATTCTTTGTTTGCTCATTTAAGGTGCGCATTATGAGGAAGCGTTTGGTTCGTAAGGCATTTGACATGATCCTGGGCATCACTATGAGTGAGAACAGAGACGTATGTTTCTACTTTCTTACGTTGTTTCTCTTATCATTTTTCGAAGTCTAGAAGATTTCACCTGTCCTTTTTGATGGGGCAGTTTCTTCTTTTCTAGTCGTCTTCATGGTGCTCTCTGTACAGGATTATGCAAGGTTCTGGGAGAATTTTGGCAAACACCTAAAGTTGGGATGCATTGAAGATCGTGAGAATCACAAGCGCATTGCTCCACTGCTACGATTTTTTTCTTCTCAAAGCGAGGAAGATATGATCAGCTTTGATGAGTATGTTGAGAACATGAAACCTGATCAGAAAGATATTTATTACATTGCTGCTGAGAGTGTAACAAGTGCAAAGAATGCACCATTTCTGGAGAAACTGTTTGAAAAGGATATTGAAGTATGCATTCTTTGCTGACTACAATTAATTCCTCATCGACTATATTTTTTTCCTGATTCATAACTTATGTATTTTTCCTCATGCAGGTACTATTTCTAGTGGATCCTATTGACGAGGTTGCCATCCAAAACCTTAAATCGTACAAGGAGAAAAACTTTGTTGACATTAGCAAAGAAGATCTAGATCTGGGTTAGTTTATTGGAACTTTGTCATTTTATTTGTTAACTACTTCCTGTGGTCTCAATTGGACATTTTATTACCTTTTTACTTTTGGCCCCATGTTAATATTAACTTCCCAATTTAAACTGCTGCTCAATTCTTTCCCATATTACTGTTGCAGCTATTAACAGCCAGAGGTTTTGGAAACACATGGCTTTGTCACCTATCATATAATGAGGGAAAAGATTTGAAAAATAAACAGAACTCACATCATGTCTTTAGCTCCTACCTGGTAGTGGTTCTAAGTAATGCTACAGCAACTAAGGATTACTTTCGTGGGAATTGGAACCTTATATGTGTACAAATTGTTTGGAAAGAGCATGAAAGTGAACCATTCTCGTCACTTTGCGTAAAAATAGTCTATACAAGAATATTCATATCTAGGCAAAGTGCTATTATGGCAAAGATCTAGTGTGAATCATTAGATGCGTCTTCACAGCCTGAGATGTTACTATAATCCACTTTCAAAAATTCAATGGAGAATGAGTCTTTTAAGAGGTTCAATAAGATATCCACGCACATGAAATAATGTAAGATTGATTTTATGGTCTTTAGAAAATGAATAGACAACTGTACAATTGTACAATTGTGGTAATAGCCATGATATGTTCTTTGAAAATTGGTTGAAGCCAATGTTGTAGTTCGTGATTGAGGCTGTGTCCAGATGGGTTGTTGGAGTTGAGTTCTCTTTCTTCAATATGTGCTGTTGCAGGACATTGATCTCTAGTGTTCTTGACACCCTATTTTATAAATTTTGTAGGTGATAAAAATGAAGAGAAAGAAAAGGAGATAAAGCAGGAGTTTGGTCAAACCTGTGAGTGGATAAAGAAACACCTTGGCGACAAAGTTGCCAGTGTTCAAATCTCAAATCGTTTGAGCACATCACCGTGTGTACTTGCTTCTGGGAAGTTTGGTTGGTCTGCTAACATGGAGAGGTGAAGCTTTTAATTCTTTCAGATTCTTTCAGATTGATTTTTTCGCAATTGAATCTCAATATTATCTGAACTTCTTGTAGGCTGATGAAGGCACAAACAGTTGGTGATACATCAAGCCTTGAATTTATGAAAAGCAGGAGAGTTTTTGAGATCAATCCGGATCATCCAATCATCCAAACCTTAAATGTACTGTCACTTAATGAATAGCTATAATACCCTCTTTATAATATTTTTCTTAACCCAATTTTCCTTTTTATGTATCTTGCAGGCTGCATGTAAGAGTAGTCCTAATGATGAGGAAGCCTTGAGGGCTGTTGATCTTTTGTATGATGCAGCATTAGTTTCAAGTGGTTTCACTGTGAGTGTCAATCACACCCTTGTCTATTTCCTGTGCTTATAGTTTGTACTCTATTTTAAAATTCTAGGACAAAAACACTGGCTGCAAGACGTGAGTTGAGGCGAATTGTGTTTTGGCTCCTTAATTACTGACACTGAAATTTAATTTTGCACTATCATGAGTTCTGGGCAAGAGATGCATTTTATAATTAGATTAGATTGTTTTACTTTCCTCGAGCGATCAAATAATTATTATGTTGTATATTTAATGGCCTTTATTTGGCTGCAGCCTGAGAGTCCAGCTCAGCTTGGAGGGAAGATCTATGAAATGATGGGCATGGCTCTTTCAGGCAGATGGGGAACATCTGCACAGCAAGTAAACCCCCTTTCGCATGTAGTCGAACCTGCTGAAGCTGAAGTAGTCGAACCTGCTGAAGCTGGTAGTCAGAAATTATAGAAGTGAGGACGCTTCCAATCTTCATGCCTTTGTATAAATCCTAAATTTAGGGTATATTATGAGATTTAGTTTAAAGTCCTGCATGGAGCAACCAATTTGGCGAACCTGCATCGCGTCATCATCGAGCGAATACTTTATATTTACCAAAGCAATTTTTCTGTTGAGCAACGTCTGTCTTTTTCTAATGATAGTGGAAGGGCGCGAGCTTCCCTTTGGCAGGAGCTCAACGCTTCATGTTAAACCCTTCAACCTCTGCCTCATGATTCTTTCTCCAAGCTCGCATAAATGAAATTAGTACTTTATTAATATTCTCTATTTGTATTTGTAAGAATTCTTTACCAACTCATAATCAGTTTTATGTTCTTAGCTTTGAATTGAGTCTGTCATATCTTTATTTAACAAAGAGAGAGTTTGTTTATGTTATTCTAAATGCTTGAGCATTAATGATTGTTTAATGTATTGAATCGTAGTTTCCAGCTTTTCGAGTTGTTATTACAACTTCCTACCCGCATCCATAAGAGGGAAAAGAAGAAAGGCATAATCAATTTTTTCTGTGCGCCTGCCTCTTCAACTATTTTATTACAATAAAATTGTTATATAAATAAATTAAGAGTAATTAAACTATAATGTTCTTACCTTTCGCTATCATTGTAAAAAATATTCTTACCTTTCATTTTTTGATATTTTTCACCCTTATTAAAAAGTGCAAACAAGTTGCAAATAAATTATTAAAAAAAATAGAAATTAATTTTTTTTAAATAATCTCTATTTTTTTTAAATGTGTAAACGAGTTTTAAATAAATTATTTAAAAATTAGATTTTTTTTTTTAAAAAAAAGTGCAAACAAATCTCAAATAAATTAAAAATTTTAATAGGAAGATATATTTGTCATTTACAATTTTTTTTATTGAGAAATTGGATGAAACTGATAAATTGATGGTTTCCACAATAAAATGTGTAATTAAGAGGGTAAAAATGTCCAAAAAATGAAAGGTGTAGACGCTTTTCACAATAATAATGAAATGTATGGACATTATGTGCTAATTATCATTTTAATAATTTATTTGGGTCGTATTTGCATTTTTTTAAAAACAATTAGGACTATAGTTGCAATTAGTTCTTTCTTTCTCTTTTTATTTTATTTAAATATAAGAGTATATTCGTTATTTTACAACTTTTAATTAAGAAAATGGAAGAAAATCATCTTTTGTACAATGAAATGTGAAAAAAAAGGTAAAAATGCCAAAAAATGAAAGGTAAAGATGTTTTCCACAATAATAATGAAAAGTAATAATAATGAAAAGTAAGGACTGTATATGTTAATTACCCATAAATTAATATTGTCTTAAAAGGGTAAAGTTTAAACGAGTAAAAGCTTACGGTGGATATCTATGCAACTAGAGATGAGGAAGGGAGAAGTAATTGACAAAATGCTTCAAAGAGTTGAAAATAAGCATAGATTTGGAGAATTTTTAAATAGGTAACCTTTCAAACTGCTATTGAATCCATGTACAAATAATTGAGAGTTTTATTATTTAATATATAAAGCATAAAAGTAAAATAAGAAATTTTTGTGATAGTTTACACTTAAAAATTTATTTTTTAAGTATAAAATAATTGGACCAGAAGCAATGATTTAATTGAAAAAGATAGGGACTGGATTAGAACTGATTGAAATTTTTAAGTAAAAAATAATTGGACCAGAAGCAGTGATTTTATTGAAAAAAATAGGGACTGGGTTGGAACTGATTGATTGGTCCGGTCCTTTTTTTGTTGTTGTAGAAGTAATGGTACCATTTCAAAATTTTAAATGAGAATTGGTTTGGTCAGGTAACAGATCGAATCATTCAATGTCTACCACTAAAAATTTCACCGAAATATTCAAGTTTCTAGCATATAGTGTTCACGAATGATTATTAAATTATTAATAAATGAGGGTTAAACTATGTTAACGTAAATATTTTTTAAAGTTGAAAAAATAAAAATAATAGAAATGGAAGAGCAGCATGCTGCAAAATTGTAAAAGAGTGTAACCATCTTTTGGGGAAAAAAAAAACTTGTGATATTATGCATAGATTGAAGATCATTACACAATGTTCTACACTTGAATTTAGAGGCAAATGCTCTAAAATCCTCTGTGTTTTTCTCTCTTTTTTTTAGCAGACCAATTAGGAAAATGCGATCGTCTGTCAATGTACCGTGTTGTGATTTGTAAAAGCAATCCCACCCATGATTTCCAAAGAGAGATGAAGGGACGAGAAGCAGCAGTCCTGCACTTAAATTGTTTGCCACATAGGTTTGTTTGTGAATCTTGGTACCTGTTGAGTTTGTCAAACATGGCTAAATAATTAACCCATTTTAGAAGTTTTAGTTATAAAGCATTTCATTAAGAAGCGTGTTCGTTTTCAATTACTTCCAAGGTGTGGAACTCGAAGGGTTATGCATGAATTGTCTGAGAATATGAACGACATAAACCAATTATGGCCTTGTAATGGTCAAGTAAATCAATTGCCCAACAAGTCTTTGAGAAGAAGAGCAGTTTTCAATGCAATCGCCTTATTCCTTACTAAGAGATAAATTTTGCTCCATTGGAGAATTGGCAGGCTTCACTGCTAAGTACCCTATATCTTCTAATATTTCAAGTGCATATTTCCTTAGTGAAATAGAAATTCCTCTTTTGGATCGAGATATCTCTATACCCAGAAAATATTTCAAGTTGTCAAGATCCTTAAGCTTAAATTGTTGCATGATATGAGCTTTAATTCTTTCAATTTCTTGTAGATTATTGCTTGTCAGAATGATGTCATCCACATAGACAAGGAGAGCTATAAATGGTGTCGGACGAATAATAAATTATCTGACTTGGATTGTATGAAGTGTGCAATGGTGAGGACTTTGGAGAGCTTGATGAACCATTGAGGAGAAGCTTGCTTAAGTCTATATAAAGATTTGTGAAGCTTGCATACACGTCTCTCCCTTTTTTCTGAAACCAGGAAGCAATGACATGTAAACCTCTTCATCCAGATCGCTGTGTAATCAAAGCTTTCAATCTGACTATAACCTTTTGCAACCATGAGTGCTTTATATCGCTCAACAGTGTCATCAGGGTTGAATTTGATCTTGTAGACCCATTTGCAACCAAGTGAGACTTTGGTAGGGAGCGAGTAGGCAAAGAAGCCTCTACATGATACTGTTGAAGGTAGCTGGGTGCTCGTGTGGGTCGCTAGATTCAGGTTAGGTATAGGAGAATCAGATGGAGAGTTAGACTGTGCCATGGTGGTAGAGTCTAAGGCCGCGACGTCCGAAAGAGAAGTCTGGTCACTGTGGCACATGAGAATTGCTTCTGAAGGTGTCGTGTCGGGAAAAGCTGGCGATGCGGTGGTTGATATCGAGTGTGGAATGTGCATAGTTGATGGTACCATGGCAGGAGAAGATCGCTTCGCGGCAAGTAGGTTTGGATTAGCTGGCATTGTGGTAGGAAATATGGGCGTTGTAGCAGGTAAAATGGCCAAGTTGGTTGGTTCCCAAGAATCGGGTGTGACGGATGAAGTCAAAATAGGGGCAGTGGAAGCATAGGGAAAAATATGTTCATGAAAGATAACATCTCGAGAAATGTAAATCTTTTCGATGGTTAAATCATATACCCGATAACCTTTGGTACCCTAAGGATAACCAAGGAAGATGCAACGAAGAGAACTTGCATCAAATTTGCTTGGTTTGTGTTGATGGGTAGAGGCAAAACACAGACAAACAAAAACATGTAAATGATCGTAAGTATGTTTTTTGTGAAAGATTACCTCAAATGGCGTTTTACCGCAAAGAACAGAAGTTGGGGTACGATTGACTAGGTAAGTGGCAGTAAGAATAGCATCACCCCTAAAAAGTTTTAGAAAGGTTGGCTTGAAAATAAGGTGCGGGCCACATTGAGTAGATGTCGATGTTTACGTTTAACAAGTGGTTTGATGAATAATCCCTTTAATCTGATATGTGTTTGGAATGGCAAATTCAATGCCATTATCACTATGAATGATTTTAATGCGAGAATCGAATTGGGTTTCAACGAGGTTTATAAAGGTAAATAAACAATTTCTAGCTTCAGATTTTCTAAGTAAGAGGTAAACCCATGTACATCGAAAAAAATATCTACGATAGTAAGAAAATATTTTGCCCCTTGTAAAGTTGGAACATAATAACCAACCCAAATATCAACATGAATTAACTCAAAACAAGATTTTGTATTAATAGAACTGGAATGAAAATGTTGCCTAGTTTGCTTAGCAAGTGGGAAAATGGAGCAATCATTAACCAAGTAGGATTTAACAGAATCTGAATACAGGAATCCCTTGCATGCTTTTATTAGAGAGATGGCCAAGGCGTTGGTGCCAAAGGTGAGGATTGGTGTAAGTTGCGGTGGCAACGAAGATACTATACCCAACATACTATGAAGTATTCTAGTAGTAGAGTCCAGCTTGCTCAGTTCCCATCCCAATTGTCTTCCCTGAATGTTGGTCGTAAAGGTTGCATAACATGAAGAGGTTGAGTCAATTTTGCTACAGATATTAAATTGAGTTTAAAGGAAATAACAAAAAACACATTATAAAGAACTAGTTTACTAGTAAAATGGATTGTCCCTATATGTGTTACTTGAGCAAGGGCATGATTTGGTAAATGGGCATAACAATTGGTGACATGCATGCTAATGGCGAAAAATGAGATGAACAAACCATGTGATCAATGGCTCGTGTCAAAGATCCATCGAATAACCTTACCATATATGGGAGAGCGAGGAGGAATACATGAAAGATTGTTCGCTGTTGACACTTGATTAGCAACACTAATCGATTTTATTTGATCAATGAGTTCAAGTAGATCATGGTATTGATCAACGGTGAGATTGTAGGAGGAATGGGTCATTTCAGCTTTGTCAGATTTGGAATCCGCATGGTGATCTTTGGAAAAGTAGTTTGGGGGACCTCTCTTATCCCTTTGAACATTTGCTTGCTTGAGCTTTAGACAAATGTCGATGGTATGACCATTGTAGCCACAATGATCACGTTGAAGATGTTGACGACATTTCTCAATTTTATGTCCAACAAAGTTGCAGTGATCACATTTGAGATGTGAATTTCTTGGCAAAAAATTTATGCTGGAATTTGGTGGTCCATTTTTGACAAGAAAAGCAAATTGTTCGGACAAAACACGCAAGCGTACGGGATCGTTGTACAAATAATAAGATTTGTGAGTTAAGAGTATTGTTCTCATGAGGAATAATGTCTAATTTTTAGTTCAATAGCTATTATTAAATTCTAAGTGTAATGAAATCAAAATATATGGTTTGTATATTTTCTATACTAATCATAAACTAAGAAAACAAATAAATTATTTATTGAATATGTGAATGTTTGTATTGGAATTGTGAATTCTCATATTGCTATTTAATTCAATTCTTAATCTAGTAACTTTATGCATTCGAGACAATCGATAATTCATTGTTATTCAATATTCTTTCCAAGATATATTAAACATATGTTTAACATGATCCAGTCATATTCCTAGTCCGAATTCATATGAAAAACATGCATTAAATCACATGATTTATCACACATGATTGCACATACCATAGATATTATTTATAATACCTATTGTCCATATGTTGATTTTACCGTATTCTAAACTTATTGTGAGTTTTTCTACACTACAAAAAGTAAATTACTATCTAATTGGTGATCAAACAATCAAATAGTTCAATTGGAATGTAAAACCAATCAAGAAAAATAAAGAAATACTAAACTAATTGTCTTGAATTAAAATAAACAAACAATAGAGTTCATCATTCATCCAATAACATGAAAAACTTAGCCTAACATTCTTATAATTAAATTACACAAGAATAATCGGAAAAAATCAAATAATTGGAAAAAATCACCCGAAAAATAAGAAAGATGGACTAAGTAGGAAAAATCCACGTTCTTGACTCAAATCTTCAAACCTGACTATGAATCTTCAAAATTCTTGTATGATTCGCCTTGAATTGATGTATCGACTTGTTATTCGCCTCCAAAATATGTAGAATATGATGAAATTTAGGTTCAATGAAGGTCTCTTCACGTTTTGTCGAGTTTGGTATTTAAATGATGTTAATTGTTACCAAAACAAAAGAAGGAAAGTGTGATTTTTTCCCGTTTAGCCTTGAGGCGTGCGCTTAGTGCAACCTAGGTCGCGTGCCTTGGGGGTTTGGGCAGCCTCGCCTGGTCTGTGGCGCGCGCCTCGGCTAATTTTCGACAACTTAATAGTTCTCTGTATTTTTATCATAACTTTCTCTTTCGAAATCCGATTGAAGTGATTCAAATGTATTGAAAAGCTAACTTAGAGGGATACAATTCCTGTAAAAAATATCATTTTCCAATTCGAAAGCTTTCTATGACAAAATTGGGTTTCAAGTGAGCCTGAAAATTCGAAGCATAACTTTTTCGGCACGAACTTGATATGTGATATTATTTGGACTATATTTCATCCATTTAGCTTCTTTCCTCATCCAATTGATGACTAACACTCTAAAATATTCATCATGAGGTTCGACGTAACTTTTGAGTATTTGTATTTCAGTCCCCGAACTTTGTATTTGATACAATTGAGCCCTTTTTCCCATCTTTGCATTATTTTCTCCAATTCTTCATCAAACATTAAATTTTACCTACAAAATGAAATATAACGCAAGTTAGGTAGTATTTTATCCAAAACACAGCAAAATATCATCATTTAGGACCTCGAATAAGTGTACTACACTTATCACAGCTGCATCCAATGTTTTCCCAACTACCTGTGTAGAAATATTTTGCTATTTTTCATCTTGAATAATAAGGGAAGATACCTTGTTCATAGGCGGTAAGGGATCCATGAGTAAATATGTCCTCGAGCCCTAGCATAAAGGGGGTTGAGTCTCGTGAGGAATTGAATAGTACGTAGTGTTTGATGGTATTCGTGCAATTTCTTTGCTATGTCTCCATCACAAGGTGGAGCTCATGTCTCCTTGAACACATGAATTTCTTGTTCAACATGGAAAAGGTGCATGCTATTCGCATGAGAGAAACACTCTTTCAATTCCCGCCGGATGTTGAAGGCACTGTCACTTTACATCATACTTTGAGCAATGTTTGGTGAAATGGTGTTGAGAATCCAACCCTTAACGAGTAGATTGCAGTGAGTCTGTTGCTTGTATTCCCTGGTGGATGTTTTTGATGGTTTTGTAATGGACCCGTCCACAAAGCCATCCTTGTTCTTGGTGATGAGAGCCGTGAGCATGGCATGACTCCAAAGAGGATACTTGTCCTATGTCAATTGTTGAGTCACAAGGACCATACCCGGTTGATCAGAATGATGGAGATAATAGGGATCGCTTGGATCATTGTGCATGTTGGTAGAGGTCATACCTGCCTCTGAAGTTCCATCACTCTTTGCCATGAAAACTGAAAAGGATGGAGGATTTTAGTTGAGTGGGTTATGGAGATTTTAAGAGCTCTGATACCATATAAATTTCCTATGGTAGATGTAAAGAAAAAAAACCGAATTGGAAAAGATTTCTATATATTCAGTATTTATACAGGAGAAAGAGAATAATTCCGTGCGTGTCCACGGTTCCAACCCTTCCATAAAGGTGAATAGCTTATCATTTTCCGAC
>CAIGRN010189757.1:0-14468 GCA_903798345.1 Fraxinus anomala
AGCAATGTTGGGTTTCTAACATCTCAGTTTCAATTGAAAACTCCTCAGAAATTTCAGTTATATTTTCATTTTTGGCTAAAAAAATAATAAAATAAAGAAGATTTTTGATACTTTTTTCTTTTTAATATAAAAGTTGATAAAATATATGATTGAAAAGTTGATAAGTTATGGGTCTCATGAATCTATGGTTAAAATTGATATTTGACTTGACAAAATTTTGGCAAAGTTTTATCATAGAGAAATGGTTTTCTTAATCTCGATTAAGCCTTTCTTTGATCAATTATGTTTTAGGTTTTCTTACTTCCTTTTGTTTGATTTAGATTAATTTACTTGGTTAAACCAACTTAAATTGAAGTAGTTGATAAAGAACAAAATTACTAAGCCTAAAGCTAGTCCTGAGATTTTGGGGGGCCTTAGGCCAACTTCAAATATTGGGGGCATTAGAAACATTTAAAATATACATAATAATATAATTTTCATGAAATAAAAATATTTAAAGTTACAAAAATAATAATCTAAAACTTTCAAAATGTTTAAATTAAATTTACTTTTCTAGAATTTTTGATTGAAAATCAACAATTATACTATTACAATCAATCTATTTTAGAATTTCTTTTTCAATAGATGCCATGACTAATTCATTCAACCTTGTGACGTTATTAATTGAATATAGGATTTATCAACTTGAACTTTGAGAAGTTCTTTTCGATAGATGTAATTGTAATTGATATAGTTAATGGTATTCTATATACAATCCACATATTTGAAAAACAACTGTTCATCTTTTTTATATAGTCTAGCACTTAAATCTCCTTTTTAGTCTCTTTTGAAAACTCGTTTCTCACAATTTTACAGTTCGGAAAATAAATCCGAGCTATCAATACCAAAATCCCTATCATGCTTAAAAAAAAATTCATGCTTATCACACCAACACTTTTTATGAAATTTAGGTTCAACACTTGTTTGGTAGGGATTAAAATTTAGATTTTAATCTAAATCAATATTAACAATTAATTTTAATTCAATAGGACTCATAACTTTTGAGCAACACATTTTATAATATTTTTTCAAAATCTATTAAAATTCTAATTTTATTTTCCATCAAACAAAGACTCAAACTGCTTCTCCCTATGAGTAATATGCTCTTCATGAAATTCAGGTTTAACCTCCATTTGAGTAATAATTTCTTTAACATTAATCTTGTTAGATTTAAATCATGTTTCTCTATATATTATAAAAAATAAATGCTTTCAAGTGACTAATAACAACATTGATAGATATGCCTTCACTTTGCAACATTTTGCTTTATTAATAACAGATAATATTGTACCAAATAATTATGTCAAACAAGAACTCAAAATTTACAATATTAGAAAATAAACTTTTACCATATCTAAATGCCTTAAGGTCGTTACATGTTTTCACAAAATGTTTTAAAACGATTTTATGGTTGTGTCACTAGAAGAATTTAAGCGTGTGTCTATGTGTGAGATTGCTAAAGAGATTTGAGATATTTTACAGATCACACATGAGGAACTTAGGCTGTTAAGAATTCTAAGTTATAATGTTGACCACTAGGTTTGAAGAGATTATAATGAAGGATGATGAAGCATTCGATGACTTCTATGTAAGCTTGAATGATACAGTTAGTTTTAACTTCAACTTAGATGAGAGAATTCCTTTACTTAAGATTGTTAGAAAAATCTTTAAATCCTTACCTGAGAGATTTATGCCTAAAATCAGGGTTATAGAGAAGACTAAGGACATAGATGCTATGAAGGTTAAAGAATTGGTTAGATCTCTCCAAACTTATGAACTAACATTAGTTAAACCTAATAAAGATAAGTCTTTGACCTTGAACACTATTAGGGATGATTATCATGATTTTTTTGATTCGGATTCATTTAATGATAAGGAAATGGCCTATTTTGTTAAGAATTTTCAAAAAATGTTTAGAAATAAGAAGAAATGTCAAAAGAGACATAGATGTGTTTCAAGTGAGTTTAGAAAGAAATCTAACACTATGAGATGTCATAAGTGTTAAAGTTTTGGCTACTATAGAGGTGAGTTCTCCAATGGTAAGAGAAATCAGGGTAAAGTTATGAATGCAATTCTCATTGATGACGAGTCTAACTCGGATAATCAAAGTGAGAGGTCCACTCATGAGAATAGTGAAAAGTTTACGGTCTTCACTCCTAGGATTAAAAGTGAATCTAATAAGGATAATGAGAAAGTTGAGGAAGTAGATAGTGGTGAGTAATCTGAGGAAGATTCTAAAAATGAGGAAGAAATTCGTGAGGCTTATCAACAATTATTTGAGGAGAGTCTTAAGACTAAGAAGGTGAATAAAGTCGTGTTTAAGAAGATCAATGAATTTAAGCTAGTTAGAGGAAAACTTGTAGCTGACCTTCAAGAGTCTACCTTATGCCTCAATAAATTAAATACTGTGAATCAATCTCTAGAGTCTAAGATTAAGAATTTTACAAGTGAACTTGAAAAGTCCTCTAGGAAAATTAGTGAGTTGACAATTGAGAATGATAAATTAGAAATCTAGGTTAATAACCTTTTGAGCGAACTTGAATATTTCAAGTTCCAACTTCTTGTTTTCTCTAGTGGATTTCAGAAACTGGACAGTTCTTTGGAGTTGAACAAGCATGTTGGGAACATGGGAGGTCTATGATATAAGCAGACCGATCATAATAGGACTAGTACTTCCAAAATCATTTTTTGTTTCTACTACCAACCAGTCTGTATGTTCATAATCTAAACTCAAAAACAAAGGTATTGTACGACAGAGGCCTACTAGACATCGTAGGACCTACCAACCTATAAATGGATATTAGCGACCACATAACTTTAGACCTAAGTTTATCCCTGTTTGTTTTAATTGTGGTGAGTTAGGACATATAAGGCCTATGTGTCATAAATCCCGAATAGAAATAGAAATCAAAATTTCATTAGAGATTAAAATCAGGATTTTGATGGTAGGATTGACTTCCTCGCTAATCAAGTGAGTCATTTGATCAAATTAATGATATGTTGACTCAGAGTAAATCTTACATTAAACAAATTTGGGTTAAAAAGAGTAATCTGAAATTTTTGAAATTGATCACGGTGTTCTTAAAGGTAAGAGTTGTATACCTAATTGACTAGTATTTTTGATGTATGCGCTGCTTATTAATTGTGATTAATTCATTATTGCATGTATCTCATTCTTTTTTTTTTAGGTAGTTTGATTTTAAAAAAAGAGAAGGGGAAGAAAAAAAAATTGAAAATTGGAAAAAAAAAAAAGAAAAATTAAATTGAATTGAAAAATAAAAAAGAGGAGGGAAATTGTTCACTATAGTATGATATATGATTTACTTGAACATGTGTGTTGTGACCAAATATGAGGTTAATTGACGTGTTGTAGCATATTTTTCATTACTTTGTTTAGGTTTATGTGGAGTACTTAGTATATGTTTCTTCGTGGACCATTTGCACTACACACATTGATCATGTGAGTGAGTCTTGACCGCGCGTGTGAGATTTGGAATGGCCATAATTTGTTTGTATGATGACATTGAAAATAAATTGACTTTAATTTAGTAGACCTAAACTCTATTATATTCATTTAAAAAAATGTTTCATCTTATACTCTTCTTTAGAGTCTATTGGACTTGAGCAATTAAGTTTGACGGGTTTTTTATAACCTGATGCCCTATGATCTACTAACTTGAAGTCATTGGCCAAAAACTCGTTACATGGGTCATTACTTAATAGAGAAGAGTCTACACATAACATGTAAAAAATTGAAAAGAAAATTTATATATACTCAAAGTCAGAGGGAAAAAAGAATAATATGCATGAAAAATGAGCTTTATTTATAGGTCCTAATATGCATTATTGATTTGACTTTCATTATTAGGAGAATAAACTTATTTAACAGTGATGTTTAGCATGTCACTTCTCACAAATTTAAGGTTTAGAATCTTGCTCACAAGGAATTAGTGGCACTTTTCATACATAAGTCACTTATACAATTTACTCTATTTAGACTTGAACTGAGTATGTGGGAAAGTTTATTGATCATTGATTATATTTGTGCATGCTATCAACCGCATCTTTGAGTTATTATATACTATTGATATAGTTTCCTTAGTCATTTGTGACAAAAAAGGGGGAGAGATGATGATGACATTGTAAACTTTTGAGAGTTTACAGTAGGGGGAAATGATAGTATTTCATGATTGTATTTGGAGTTTTGCTTAATTGAATTCTTAACTTTTTTGAATTTTGATGTAATGTGATATTAATGTAATATTAGTATTACTTCTCAATCTAGCTAACATATTTATGATAGTATGTTTCAATTGTTATATTTCCAATTTGATGCGCTTGTACATTTGATATTTGAATTGTTGATTTCAGAAAACATGTTTCAAGGAATGCAAGAGACATACATTCAGTTTGAGTTTGGGTAGATTAGTTTTTGTTTATACTTCCATGACTTGTATTGTAACATTTTGTCACAGAATACCAAATTGAGAGATTTTTAGGACTTAAGTTGTATTAACAATTCTTTAGACAAAATGATTATTATAAAAGAAAATGATTATTACAAAATAGTTGTAAAAGTTAAGCAGTCTTTTGAGTTATTGTATAGATAAACTATGAGACTTTGTGTTCGAATATGGAACATGGAGAAACATTCATTGAATTTATACTAGCCTACCGCCCAGCTGATGCTCGAGCACGAAAAATAGAAACATTGTTGCTTGGCGCTCGAGCGACGATGTTTTTCGATAAACCCTAATTCACAATTTTCAAGAGTTCTATCTATCCTATATTACCCAAACACCTCCTATTATAAATATCGAATGTCTATTGCGTTTTTGAGTGTGGTTAATTATTATAATTCATTCTCATAACATCATTCCACGATTCAAGAAAATATCCAAACATTGAGATTAAACCCTTGATTCTTGAGATCAAACAACCACAAATTGGGAAAAATATCAAATTCAAATAATTCAAAACGCCAACTTCCTAGATATAGTCGGAATGTAGTTTCTCAATAGTTTTTAGATGTTGTTGAAGATTGAGGGATGTTGAATCAAAAGTACGGGAAGAATACGAGAATAAGGTGTTCTTGGTGATCCACAGGAGATAGACGATTGCATAAGATTGAGAGCAGGTGTGAGTGAAGCACGTTTCAGCTGGTTTTGGAGATTGTAGGAATTAGATTAGTGAGTCTAGTGGATTTTTTAGGTTGGATCATATTGTAAGTTCTTATTGTTTATGGTGGAAGTTACTAGCTTAGTCTCGAAATTTTTACTCAGTTAAGGGCTTTCTCCGTCAACAAATCTTGTGTTATTTACTTTTAATTTATTGTTGTAGTAATTCAACATAGGATAACTTGACTTGATTGACTAAATATCTAGAATAATTAAAAAATGAATTGTTACTTTTAATTTCACGCTATTCACCTATTCACCTCCATCTAGGTGATTTTAGGGTCAAACTCGTAAGCTTAACTTCTTAAATCAACAATATCAAGATCAAGTGTATTCAAAGCATCTAAGAATTCACCAAACAGTCCTTGACCTGTAGCATCATCCACCTTAAGGAATCACAAAAGAACTATTCTACTTTAATTGGACTTGCCAAGATATCTAGAATACTTATAATTAATTAGTTCTACCGAAGAAGACAAAAAATTGAGTTACCATCCGAGTACAATTTACAAATAAAGAAAATATGAAGAAAATTTTGCAAGCAATAAACTAATCTAAAAATTTTTATTTATTATTTGTAAATTTAATATAATAAAAATCTTTTGGTGCCCACACGAAATAGGGAATTTAGACGATCGCCTACCTCATCTATAGTCAAAGTTGGCACTAATTAAGCCCGTGTTTGAGCTCCACTTTTTAGAATAGATTTTGTGAAAAAAAAAAAAAAGGTTTTTTTTGAAGAATACATGATTAAAAAGTAGAGAAATTTTGAATTCATGTGCAAAATTATTTTATTGTGCGAATGTATTGTTGAAAATGAGTTTAATGAAAAAATGGATGTGCTAAATATTTTCAATATAATGCACATGATTGAAAAAGATTAGATGTGATTAAAGAAGAGATGCGTGACATGTTTATTTGTTGTCTAATATTTTGTAGAGTAACTATAATTAAAATTTAGGGTAAACTAAAATTTTAAGTTAGTAAATTAAAAAAAAATAAAAGATAAAAAATTACAATTGTATAGACATTGGTTTTTCTGGTGGATTTAATATTTTCGTGATCAATTTATAAAAAATTACTTTGGGCCAATTTTATGAATTAAAAAAAAAAAAAAAATGAAAAATTGCCCTTGTTGAAATAAGGTAGCATAAAATTCTATATAGTACTTGTGAATGACCTTTAAAAGAATTGTCACATGTCTGACTTTTGATGAATATATGAATTCGACTTGAGACACGTTGAAGATAACATTTTAATACATAATCACGTCCTCTCTCTAATTGTTTAAATTTTTAAACGTGATATTTAAACAAAATTTGAGCCAGTTATGATCATCCAAAGCATGCAATGGAAGAAGAAGACAGTTTGAATACTTCTGGGGTCTCTCTCTTTCTTCAAGATTTTATTTTTTCACAGATAATTTGAATGCATTCAAATTTTTTGCAAGTGGATAATAGGATTCAATGGCCATCAAAAAAACACAATCACCACTCATTCCGACAAATCACAGCTAGAATACAAAATAAAAAATCCAAATTCCCTTTCACAAATTCAAGCAAATGAAAGAAAAAAAAATGCAAACCAAGGAGAATGTAATTCTCTCTTCTCATCCTCTACATTCCAATGCAAAGAATCTACACGAATAATTCTCAACATATTCTCTTCTCTCTCTCCTCTCTCTCTAAACTCTCCTTTTTGTATTAAGTCATGAATTTTTGCTGTTTATCTTCCACAAGAAAGAATAGTCTTTACCTCCTAAAGCTTAGGTTTTCTGTGTTTTGCAATGGAAGTCGGTTTCCGAAGAAAGAGTTACTTATTTTGAAGCCTCAACAGCCACCGATTTCGCTTGTGAGATTAGGGAAACATGGATTTATACGCCCCTTTGCCGTCTTATCGTCTTTCGCTGAAGCCGAAGGTGAAGAAGGCAAAAGGGTTCTTGTAGTTAAGGAGCATCAAGGAAATGCAAAGCCTGATGATGATGAACTGCCTGGAATGGCCAAGGCTTTTAACATTTCTTCTAATACAGCTTCTGCTATAAGTATATGTATAGCATTTGCTGCTCTCACTTTCCCGCTTTTTATGAACTCTTTAGGACAAGGATTGCTCTTTAAGACTAAAGTATTGTCATATGCTACTCTTTTGTTCGGCTTCTACATGGCTTGGAACATTGGAGCTAACGGTGTTGCAAATGCGATGGGAACATCAGTTGGTTCAGGGGCTTTGTCGCTTCGGCAGGCTGTTTTGATAGCTGCAATACTCGAGTTCTCGGGGGCCTTACTGATGGGTACAAATGTCACCAATACAATGCAGAAGGGCATTCTTGTTGCTAGTGTTTTTCAAGGGAAGGATACTCTGCTTTTTGCTGGATTGCTCTCTTCTTTAGCTGCTGCTGGTACTTGGTTGCAGGTTCAATTTAAATTACTTCTGTTTCTTGAAAATACTATTAAGAAATAAATCCCACAGTAAGCAGAGAGAGAAATATAACCAACAAATATCGATTTGTGCCACTCCTTTTAACAAGATTGATATTTTGATATGGAAGTCTATTAAATTCTAACGAGAAATTAGTTTTGTTATAAACTCAAACGACCGTACAGATTTCAGGATTGTTGCCCTCAAGCGAGCCAACATCTTGTTGGGACACGTTAAGATGGAGTCCAAAGTCTTAGTAAACACAAAATTCTTCACAATCATGTCCACAGAATTGCACCAAAGAAAACAGCTCAATTTGGAAAACTTCAAGCACCAGGGCAACGATTAGGAAATTCTTAGCCATATCATTGCATTACGTGACGTCTCTAATCGGTCGGAATGTGCAGGTATTGTAGCCCATGCAAACTTTTTGATCGTATATTTGGTTATGTCGGAATCATGAACTTTCCGCCTGAAGTTTCGAAATGTAGATCACAAATGATAGAAAGTTGCCAGTATTTTTTTCCATAAATTTTATTGAATTTCTTTGAAATTATCTCATTGATCAGAGAATCTCTGTTCAATAGCAAGTTTGCATCAGTGACTATGATCACTTGCAATCTCAGTATTCATTTGCAAATTGCTCGTACTATTTTTCATCGAATGACGTCCTAAGTCCTCGTTTTGCCTATCAGGTTTCAACGTAGTTTGGTTGGCCAGTTTCGACTACACATTGTATTGTTGGATCCATGGTGGGATTCGGACTTGTCTATGGAGGAACTGGTGCTGTCTTTTGGAGTTCATTGGCAAGGGTAACTTCATCATGGGTAGTCTCACCTTTGATTGGAGCAATGGTGTCATTTCTTGTCTACAAGTGCATTCGTAGGGTGTGTTCTTACTCCGAAACCTCATATCATATCAATTGAATTGATGATGTCTGTCCAAAGTCTAACCTTCTTCGCTACTTCTAGTTTGTTTACAGTGCTCCTAACCCGGGACAAGCAGCCACTGCGGCCGCACCAATTGCCGTATTTCTATGTGTCACTGGAATCTCTTTTTCCTCGTTCCCTCTCTGCAAGACCGTCCCTATAGCTCTCGCCCAGGCATTAGCCTTCGGCACAGCTGGTGCTATTCTAGTCAATAGAATCATCCGGAAGCAACTAGGTCACTTGCTAGTTAAGACTAATACAAGCAAAGAACCAGAGCCCCCAGTAATGTTGACACATTCTAAAAGTATCGGGTTTCTGTCCAATGTATCCGGACCAAAAGGTACACAACTGGAAATAGTTTACGGAGTATTTGGCTACATGCAAGTCCTTTCGGCCTGCTTCATGTCATTTGCACATGGGGGAAACGATGTGTCCAATGCAATAGGCCCTTTAGCCGCAGCTTTATCAATTCTTCAAGGCGGAATGGGTGGGGCCGAGATTATTATTCCTCATGACGTTCTAGCATGGGGAGGATTCGGGATTGTTGCAGGGCTTATGATGTGGGGATATAGAGTTATAGCAACAATTGGAGAGAAGATCACAGAATTGACACCAACAAGAGGATTTGCAGCAGAATTTGCTGCTGCATCTGTGGTTCTGTTTGCATCAAAATTCGGACTCCCCATCTCGGCCACACACACGTTAGTTGGGGCCGTGATGGGGGTCGGGTTTGCTCGGGGACTAAACAGCGTAAGAGCAGAAACAGTACAAGAGATTGTCACTTCTTTGGCTGTTACAATTCCCGCTGGTGCTATCTTTGCTGTGATTTACACATGGATCTTAACCAAGATCTTATCATACATATTGTGAATATACATTAAAGATCATACTGCAAACTTTTGGACATCTTCGATTAGTCGAGTCACTAATGTTTTATAAAGTATAGTGATTCTGTAATTATCAGAATTAATTCGGAATCTGTGATAGATTGAATATTCAAGTTCTGTGCTTCTTGTCTATTTGCCTTGTATTATAGTAACTGAATGAAACATTAGCTACTCTAAACATAGTATTAACAGTTAGAAGCTCCAAAACATGGTACTAATAGTTAACCACAAACTCAAGAAAATTTCAAATAAGAAGGCTTACTCGAAATCAAAATTTGATTCAACAGATCCGGGAACTGTTGAAATCTGCAAAATATAAAACAAGAGTCTTCGGTAAACAAAAGATGTTCGCTTGACCACATGATGAACATGTTTTAAGCGAACTACATGTTGTGCACTAAATCAGAGCTTGTGGTCACTTGTTCCAATTTCAATGTAGTGGAGACAAGCAAAATACATGAGTATGGTCACAATAATTGTATATTCAACATAAATATTGAAAATTGGATCAAAATTTTAGATCATCTCTCTCAATGTATATTTCTATCGAAATTGGACTCTAGGTCCATCAACTCCTAAAAACTATAAAATGAGCCCTAACTAAAAAATAATAAACTTTATCAAGCCTTGCATGTGCTTTATGGGTCGGACGACATCAAATTTCAAAGAGTTTCAGATGCGATTCTACACTACATACGATATTCTATTCCTACCCTTACTAGCTATTATCTTGCTTGGACAAGGAGCACGCCCAAGGGGGCATCTATGCTCAATGCACACTTGTACGTGATAAAACCGACTGTCCTTCCAAGACTAAACATGTGATTTGAGGATCAAGTCCATCAATAAAATCACAAATAAAATGCTTAGGATTCTTGATCTGAGCTTTAAGAGAGACAACTATCAAGAAAATCCACAACCAAATTAAGAGAAATCCACTTTCCAATGTTTGAAAATAAAGGATTTATAGTACTTGATTAATAATAGTTCTCTCTACCAAACATAGCTCTAATTAACATATTTCGAAAGGTGGGAAAACAAAGGTGGCCTCTAGGAATTTCTGGTACTTTGAACTTCCGGATTGTGTTAAGGGTATTCTCGTTTCTATGAAATATGCGAACAAGCAAAAAAACATTAAACGTGCCAGAACACCTATAGAAATCATGTGAAGCATAGCGATATATTTTCTATCCTTTATCAAATTTTACAATGCTTATTATTTTGTGCTAATGATCCTATTATCTATCTCAATAACAACAAAATCCACAAACAATTCAACTAGTGGCTAATTAATTGAAAAGCATGAAAAATGATAATAAACATCCAATAATTTAAAAGCAAATTAAAGTCAAACTAATTTATTAGAACAAAAAATATCATAACAAAGATTCATCTCACTCTAACAATTAAATAACTAGCCTAACATATCAAAATTACAAGAAAGTATCATAATTTTGTATAATGTCACCCAAAATTGTGAATTAATGAATGAAGGAAGATGAATCTTGATGTTCTTAAATTTCTTCAAAGAAATCTTAATAAATCTTCAATAATCATTTCGTTTCTTTGCCCACAAATCTCAAGTTTAATATCCAATTGATGAGTTTTTGAACTTCGCTTTTGAAATCTTCTCACAATATATGATTTTACCTCTCTTTTATGAAGAAATATGGATGAATTTTCAATGTATAATGGTGTACAAGAGGAGAGAGTTTATGTAGGAGACATCCAAGTATATATATGGGTCAAGTTTAGGTCAAAAATCTCATAAAAACCCTTACCAAGTTAAGTTTGAATCGAAAAAGGAAGCTGCTGTTTCATCTGCGAAAATAGCCCTTGCGCGCACAACCTTCTTCCCCGGCATGCACAGGCAAGATGAGTTGCTCTTAGGTTGGTGAAAATGGGGTCTTGCGCGTGTGCGCTCCTGTTTACTTCTGTTCGTCCCTGAGCAACTTTCAGTATTTGATCATAACTTTCTCTTCCGATATCCGATTGAAGTGATTCAAAGTGTGTTGAAAAGATAACTCAAATGCTACAATTCTTTTAGAAATAACATTTCTCCAATTCAAACGTTTCCTACCTGAAAAATGGGTGTCAAGTTGAGGTTAAAAATCCGGTGTATAACTTTTTCAGGTATAAGTTGATTTGTGAGAATACTCCGCTTATATTTAACTCCTTTGACTTACAATTGCATCCAATTGAATCTTTTGCATATTTGATCTTCGTTTTGTGGTTCGAGTCAACTATCGAATTGTTGCAAGTTGGTCCCCATACTTTTGATTTTACACTTTTAGGATATATTTTGTCAAAAAAACTACTACCAAATATCAATATTTTAGGTCCTGAATAAATGTATAAAATATACTTATCAAACACCCCCAAATTTAAACATTTGTTTATTCTGAAACAAAACTATAACCTAAATAACAACAAACACAAAAACATGTAAAAGTATTTGGTTAGATAATCGAACTTTTTACCTCAAAATTTGAAATCATAGTATTAAATCTAAAAACCGCTTTAAAGTGACAATATCAACCAATATATGCTATTTCAATGCAAAATCGACGTGTGTGTAAAGAACTAAATATATAATCATGAATTTACAAGTTGCTTCAATTTTCAACACTCTATGGTCAAATATATTCTTTCACCTTTCGTATGATTCACATACCCAAACTTATTCTTTTATTCTTTTCCAGTGTGTAATCTAAGTTTGAATTTTTCATTACTATTCTCGCTCTCTCTAGTTCATGTGGACTCTACTAATTACAAGTCAACACATCAATAAATAAGAATTTTTCAATTCTTTGATTTTTTTGACCTTTAGGACTAGATTAGGCTAATAATCTCTCATCACAAATCAAGTTTTCTCAAATAAGTGTTTCGATCTTAACTAGAGCATTTGGTGCGTCTTCTATTTCATGCACCTGTTTTTTCAGATTTTTTTTTTTTGCACTCTCTCCCTTAAACTTTCTATGACCAATTTAATAAGCTTTTAGCCAATGATTTTCAAATCAGATGATTATAGGAGATCAGGTCGTAAATACTCTAGCAGCCTTAATAACTCAAGTCATAAATGCTACAAAAAGATGTTGTTCATATTTTTTTTCCCACTAATTAATGCAATGTCCGTTATTAAGTACTTATTCAAACAAACTGACCTTCAACAAAAGACTTTCGTCCAATTTTATCTTATTAATCTAAAACAATTCACACATAAGTTTTCATAAATGGAACCCCATTTCACATTCGTATCTTCCTACAACCATAAAATCATCCCTAAATTATGCTAAATTTGGTCTTAAGAATAAAGAATTTAGCATGGTTTGGGTATAGCATCTATGTTCGACTAAATTAACGTATCAAGCTTATGAATCAACTCATTTCATCACAATAAAACTCAAATCTAGTGTGCATATAATATCAAATTTTGCAAGGTTAAACTTCAATCAATCTAGCATGTTCCACAATTCATAAATCAACAACAAATCTCAAATATAATCATGATATTATATACTAAAGTATCAACGAAAAACAAACACGCAAACACTAAAAAATACATGAAAAGTAAACAATTCAAAAATTTTTACACCCTTAAAATTTTATCCTCAATGTCCTAAAATAAAACTAAAGATATAAGGGATCGGGGAAGAATAGGAGGAAGGTACTCTCCAGATTTTGCTGTTGAATGTGGGAGGAGTTATTTAGCAATTCATCTCAAAGTGCAAGTTGTTAAGCTCCTTTCGATGTTTATATCCGTGGTAGCTATTAAGAGGAGAAGAAAACAATCAAAAGGGTCAAAATCAATTATTTTTTTATGCCTAAATTCTAATTTCATGCTTCATGATTATTTCAACTCTTTTTTGAATCCATTAATTTTTTTAATGTAAATTAGCATCTAATACAATGCAATTACATAAAGCGGAATAAATAAAAAGGTAAGAAGTTGGGTTACCTCCCAATAAGCGTTTAATTTATAATATGTAACTAGACTTTACAGCTTGATCATTTCGGGTTGGTGAGTTAGGTGAATGACTTCTCTTTATCAAAATCGTCACCCCAATATGCTTTCAAACATCCATTACCTTGAAGGTGTCCTTTGTCTCAAGAGTCACCTTTTCCCAGGGAAGAGTTTCAACCTAAAATTGAACGACAATACTTTTTGACCTGGAGTGAATTTATGCCTGTGCATGTATTTATCATGCAATCTCTTTGTCATTTTCTTATACAACTTTGCATTATCAAAGGCATTCATCCAGAATTCTTCTAATTCATTTAGTTGCATCATCATTTTTCTCTTGTTGTACCCAATATGCTGAATGCAACAACTCTACTAGAAGGTTACAAGATTTCCCAAACACAAGGCAATATGAAGACATGCCTATTGGTATTTTGTAAGCAGTCCAATATACCCATAGTGCATCATCGAGATTCCTTGACCAAGCAGTTCTCGAGCCAGTCACTGTCATCTCCAGTATTCTCTTCAGCTCCCTGTTTGACACCTTTACCTGATCACTTGTTTGGAGATCATAAGGTGTAGCAACCTGATGTTTCACCCCATATTTAGCTAACACTGAGTCCAAAAGTATGTTGCAGAAGTATTTGCCCCATCACTAATAATGTTTATAAGAGTGCCAAAGCGCGAGAATATATAATTCTTTAGAAAATTAATAACCACCTGAGCATCATTAGTTGGTGTTGATACTACTTCTACCCATTTCAATACATAATTGATAAGTGTAGTTTTTATAAATATTCGAGACACTAAATCATGATATTTTATTGTCTTTTGAATAAAATTTTGCCTAATTTATGTTATATTTTATTAAGTAGGTAAAACTCTATATTTAATGAAGAAATGAAGAAAAGAATGCAAAATAGCGAAAATAATGGAAAAATTCATAGTACAAGGACTTGGAAGCGAGCAATTAATTGGGCCTCAATTTGGACTTCTAATTGGATACAAAAAATATTGAGCTGAAATTTAGAAAAAAGGCCCGTTTGCTTGGATATATATA
>CAIGRN010189758.1:0-20078 GCA_903798345.1 Fraxinus anomala
GATCAATCAATAGCTACATGGTTCAACAATTATCTTCTTCAATAGATACATATTTCAACTAGCCTCTGTCCCATTATATAGTGATTGATTCTTATATTAGGATGGCATCATACTACACTTAAAGAGTAACATGAAACGCTACAATTTATAAATTTCTGATTGAAATATCTGCATAATCACAAACGTCCATTATAATAGATAAATCAATCCACTATTAATAGCACAAAGTTAATCATTTTTACTTAGATCAAGGAAAAAAATAAGAAGATGATGCAACCACCTCGAAGTAGAAGGAACAAAAGAAGAATACTGTGGCTTCCAGCTCGTGAAAGAACTAAGCAAATAGAGGATGTTACGCCTTGCCACCGAGGCTCCAGTTAAAGTACTATATCGCAGTCCACGTAAAAAGAAAAGTCAACAAATACCCAATTGGTCAAATGCAAAGAAGTCAAACAATGGCTGAAGCTCATGTGTCGAAACACTACCTGAATGGCTGAAGCTGTAACTCAAAGCTCTTAACACAGAAGACCACCAATACGAATCTCCCTTCGGCTGAAGCCCTTAGTTCATCCTAGTCACTACCACCGGTACTCGAACACTTTTGTCTCGCGCTGTAAAACATCTCCCATGTTCACGTGTTCTCCTTCTCTCACTGGTCCACCGGTTAAAACACACCAAAACTTGCTTGAGTTGGCGTTAGTGGGCCCGACATTTGTTGTCCACATTTACGTTACATTTTTTGGGGTCAACAGATTGGCGACGTCTGTGGAAAACCACACATTTTAACCACAAAAAATTGATGGGAAAAAGCCATTGGAAACAGCTCTTACAGTGAAGTGATTTTCGAACCTTTGAAAAAAAAAGAGTGTTCTTATAGGAAGAACCATTTGAAAAATCCAAGAAAAAATGTTCAATTGGAATCTAGTCTAGGAATATCATTTGTCCAAAAAACATTAATTGCCATGAGTTCAAATAATAAAGGATTTGCAGCTCGAAGGGCTATGGAACACCCTGAAGAAAGGGAACCCTCGCATACTATCCCAGCTACTCGTCATATACCTCACCAGCATCACAGATGAGGTAGGTCTAGGATAGCCACAGGCCCACTAGGAAGGTAGCCACAATGGCCTCAAATATGAGAGAGATAACCCATTAGAACATAGCTATGCATGAATTGTTAAGGAGCATGCAAGGTCGAGGATACCCAGTTCCTCCATATGCAGCCCAAGGAAATACATTTCACGACCCCTCACAAGGAGATTAATACCACGACGAATAAGAGGTCCAAAGCCAAATGGTTGACTATCCATACTACGCAAGGAAAGAAGCTCTCCAGGAAAGAGAAGTTTGGGTTGATATATCCACCAACTATGCCATTAATCGACCCACTGAGGTCCCATACAACTTTCCTTTATACTACGATCTGGAGGACATGCCTTAGAGATAGGTAAGTATCTTTGAAAGGCTGAGCCCAAGGCTATCTAGAAATAAGCAGGCTCAACCTCACCATGTACCTAGAAATAGGTAGGCTCAACCTCCTGGTGTACCTAGAGATAGGCAGTCGGAACATTCCCAGTTTGAAAGGCACGAACCGGGTTATGACGAAGTGCCTCAGAATCCTACCCCTAGAAATAGGCATGAGAAAAGAGGGAATAGGCTAGGAACTAAGCAGGACCTTTCCAACCACCTCTAGAAACTCAGGTTGGGGAAGATGAAGATTCAGATGGTCCACAAAGGTCGTGCGATCTTGACGACAATGATGACAACTTACCATTTTGCCAAGGGATTAGGAATACCCCTATACTGAACCACTTCACGCTTCCTAAGATCCCCAAATAAAATGGAAAAGATAACTCTGCAAAGTATCTCAATAGCTTCAAGATTTACACGAGTCTGAGAGGAGCCATCCCCGCCATGAAGTATAGAGCGTTCCACTTAATCCTAGGTGGAGCAGCTGAAGTATGGACCGAAGTTGGCCAGACTTCAAGAAGACTTTTCTTAAGCGCTTTGCAACCAGCAAAGAGGGTGAATGGCCAATACATCGCTTACAAGACATGAGACAGCAGCAAGGCGAGTAATTGAAAAGCTTTTGTTCCATTCTCGCTTTACTGATGAGATGGCCTACAATGTGCAAGTCACAAATAGAGAACCTTTGGTAACTTTAAGGGGAGGACTGTACATGAACTCTCTCTTCTGGAGAGATGTGTAAAACAAAGATCCTACTAGTTATGACGCCTTATTAAAAATGATAAGGCGTGAGATCATCAATGAAGAATAGAGAGATCACAAAAATAAGGTAAACCAAGGACACCCACCTCCTCAAAGACAGAGAAATAGGCCCAACCTCACATTTGATGGATCACCAAGTTGGACAGACGACCCTTCTCAATCCAGGACAAGCATTGGCAGGACAGGCATTTGGGACATCAACTTTAAAGACAGTGCCTAATTTGACTTACTAGGAATCCTGGTACTGAAGTGTACCAAGGCCGACCCCACCAACATTTTTCCCAAACAAGGAGTTATAGGGGACGATGTGCTGAACCTAGAATTAGGGATGAAGCGCCCCACTATTGTACATACCACCACTCTTATAGCCATAGCACTACTGGGTATAGAGATATTGCAATGGACTCCTAGAACAATAATCAATGGAGACATAGGCGCTTTCGAAGATATGCCCTTCCTAGGTAGAACTAACAGCCCACGAATGTTGAGCCAATATGCCCTAATAGAGATAATGTCCCTTGAAGGAGAGACAATGATAGGGAGAGACCCAGGGATGTTCAAAAGCAGATAAGAAGCCCCTAGTTGATACTGGCCGTGAACCCATCAGAGAAATTGATGCAATTTCTGGAGCCCCGTATATTGGGAGAGAATCCAGATACTCCCAAAGAAACTATGCAAGAGAAGTAATTGACCTCTCCATGGTGAGTTTCGTAGTAAGCAATAACCGACCTTCCACTGGGAGAAGGGCTCAACTAGGGGTGGGCAAAACCCGACCGAACCCGCTCAAACCGAACCAACCTGACCGATTTGGATCAATTTTTTTGTTGTTCTTATACGAGTTGGGTGGGTTAGCTATGTGGACTGGTTGGGTTGGGTTATGGGTTAACTCATGAAAATCGAATAAACCCACCTATTTAAAAAGAAAAAGAAAAAGAGCTAAAATAAAATGCCTAAAAAGTAAAAGGAACCTAAAAAGTATGAGTAGATAATGTAAATATAATTACTTTTATGCATTTTAGAGGAAGAGCTTATTATCCTTCTCACAAGAAATGTAGTATAAGTTTTTCATGTTATGTTAAATGCACTTTGTTTTTTGTAGGCTTGGCTAATGAGGATTGAATAAGATAATATATATAATTATTTATTTATTTATTTACTTACTTACTATTTAATCTTGTCTATTCAAATTTAGTATAATAGAAAATTAGATGACTTTAATTTTTGTTGACAAGTCGTCCCAAAGCTACCAGCCTAACCCATGCCCAACCTTAGGCTCAACCCATCACCTTCTCCCAAGATGACTCAGTTGGTGTACATTACGCACATTGTGATGCCCTAGTGGTGAGGGCTGTTGTAGCACACAATGGCCTAAAAAGAATATTAGTGGATAATGGAAGCTCTGTCAACATCATCTTTGAAGCGACATTTGATAAAATAGAAGTTGATCACGAGCTGGCCCTATGGCTTCATGGCGATAGCATCATCCCAATGGGTAAATTCTCTCTAGCAATAGAAATGGGAACAGAACCCTTAATTGCTCATCATTTTATGGAATTTCTGTTGGTGAATAACTGTCCCGCCTAGCATGGAGTGCTTGGGAGGCCAGCATTGAATCAATTATCTGTCATTACATCTATTCACCATTTATGTATGAAATTCCAAATGGAGGATGGCATCACTACATAGAATACTATTCGAATTCTCTTAGGAATGTGGAACCCAGGAGTGTCAATGTAATCCTAATAGACGTTGACATGGATGACGTCCCTGAACAAGGGAGAGATGTCTAAATGATGGATGCCTCTGAAAAAGAGGCGATCCTTTGAATCATAAACACCTCTAAAGAAGAAGCTAACTCAGAAATGCAAATGTCCACTGAAGAATGGAAAGTTGCTGAAGAAGCAGCTAATTTGGAGGAACTGGACCCTCGCATCATCGATTGTGAACCTCAAATAGTCCAGTAGATGAATTGGAGAGTTTCCTAGTTGATCTCCAAGATCCCTCCAAATGCATGCAAGTTGGAAAAGATCTGCCACTAGAGTCCAAGGATAAGCTGAAAAACTTCTTGCGCCAAAACTTGGACGTCTTTGTTTGGAAGCATGAAGACGTGGTTGGCATTGATCCAAAAGTCAGCTGCTACCACTTGAAAATCGATCTTAAGGCTGCAGCTTACAGATAGAAAAGAAGAACCATCAATTCAGGGAGATGTGAAGCTTTAAGGGATGAAGTAAATAAATTGATCGACAATCGCTTCATCCTGGAATTAATGTATCCAAAGTGTCCTGGTCAAAAAGTACAATGGCAAGTGAAAAGTATGTATGGATTTCTCAAACTTAAATCAAGCTTACCCAAAGGACAACTTTCTGCTTCCTCGGATGGATTAGTTAGCAGACTCAACTATAGGACACGAACTACTTAACTTCATAGATGGCTACTCGGGATACAATCAGATTATGATGTTCCCAACTGACGAAGACCATACGTCATTTATAACGGACAAGGTTCTTTATTACTACAAGGTCATGCCCTTTGTGTTGAAAAATGCAAGGACTTATCAATAAGATATCCACTGACCACGTTGGAAAGACAATGGAAGTATATGTGGATGATATGCTGGTAAAAAGCCTGAAGACAGATGATCATGTCTAGCACCTCGACGAGGCATTCCAAATATTGCGGAGGTACATGATAAAGCTTAACCCTCTGAAATGCACCTTACTCCGAAAACATTCTAGGCTACATAGTCAACCAAAGAGGCATTGAAGTCAATCAGGAGAAGATCAAAGCCTTCATTGAAATGAGGTCACCTCAGAAACCCAAAGGGGTATAGAGCATCATTGGGTGTGTAGCTGCATTGAACTATTTCGTCTTGAAGGCAACGAATAAGTGCCCACTTTTCTTCAAGGTTCTGAAGGAAGGGAATAAGTTTCAGTGGACCGAAGAATGCGAGGTAGCCATGCAAGAGCTAAAGAAGCAATTGGGGGCAGGCTCCACTAGTTTCCAAACCTAAGGCTGACGAACCACTGTAGCTATATCTAGCAGTAACCCCCGACGCAATCAGTTCAGTCCTCGTAAGAGAAGAAGGACCAGCTGCCCATTTATTATATAAGTAAGGCATTTTTGGCAGGGGAGACTAGCTATCCAAACATGGAGAAGCTAGCAATCTCTTTGGTGACAACTTCTCAAAAATTGATGCCATATTTTCCGGCCCACACCATACACGTGATGACCAACTTTTCTATCAAACAAGTGTTGCTGAAGCCCAATACTTTGGGAAGATTATTAAAATGAATTGTGGAATTTAACGAGTTTGATATTGTGTTTAAACCGAAAGCTGCTATTAAAGGACAAGTCTTAGCAGATTTTTTGGCATAGTTCATCATGTTCCAGAAATAGAAGAGGAAATAAAACCATCAAACCCCCCACTTGGAACCTTTTTGTTGATGGTTCCTCAGGAGACACTAGATCCGGAGCTCGATTGGTCTTAGTTAGCCCAGAAAGACATAAGCTTAATTGTGCCGTGAGGTTTGGCTTCAAGGCCACAAACAATGCAGTAAAATATGAGGCCCCCTTAGCTGACCTCAGGTTGGCCAAAGAAATACAAGCAAAGAGACTGGTGATCAGTAGTGACTCCTAGTTGGTAGTTAGCCAGGTTCATCATAATTTCTCGGCCAGAGATAAGTCTATGGCTGCTTATCTAAAATTGGTCATGACACTTATACCAGATTTTGAAAAATTTGAGTTGGTACAAATCCCACGTTCCGAGAATGCTAATGCCGACGCTCTTTTAAAATTAGCCAACATTAAAGATTTCGAGCTGTTCACTGTGGTGCCCATAGAACACTTTCCTAGACCCTCTACCCCTATAGACGAAGAGGTGATGTGGGTTGAAGATACCCCACTATGGATGAAGCCAATAATAGCGTTCCTCAAGGACCAAGTATAACCCTCTGAAAAAGAGAAGGCACATAAGTTTAGAAGACAAGCCACTCATTTCGTTTCTCAAGACAATGTATTATACAAACGAAATTGTTCCTTGCCCTTACTCCGATGTGTAGGCGGAGAGCAATCAACCTATGTACTCCGAGAAATTCATGAAGGGGTATGTGACAACCTCATCCATGGAACGTGGAGCATTTGCAGAAATATTACCCGTGAAAATGTAAATATACATTTTTGTACTGTTCTTGATTCAATGAAGTTGACTTTTACTAAAGTGTTTGTAAAATAATAATAATAATAATAATAATAATATCTCCTATTGACAAAATTCAAAGAAAAAGCCTCTACATAGATGAACCGTCCCTATGCAGAGAAGCCTGGACACTTCGACGAAGAGTTGGATCCCAAAAGGGACCACTTCCTTACTCACGAGGTGGATAGCACATGCCATTAATTACAACATTTGTTAAGGAAGCCTCAGCATGGGCGAACCGCTCAACCTCATGCTCAGGAAAATTGTTAATTTTATTAAGTTAAAATTGTTCTTAATTTTCGTATTAACAAAAATAGAAGGAGAAGCCTCTGCATAGATGAATTATCCATATATAGAGAAGCGTAGACACTTTGATGAAGAGCTGGATCTCAAAAGAAACCACCTACTTACTCGTGAAGTGTCGCACATGCCCTTAATAACAAAAGTTGTTAAAAAAGCTTCAGTATGGGCGAACCGCTCAACATCGTACTTAGGGAAATAACTAAAAGACGTTAACTACAAACACTTGTGCGAAATTACAAGTCTTAAGTGCAAGAAAGCCAAAGTGCATACAAGCTCAAATGTCAAGTTAGAAAGGTAAACGACCTTCTAACACTTTGTACAAAATAACAAGTTCGAATAATGATATACAAATAAAATAGACTGAAGAGCATGGCAAAGCAATAAAATAAGTACAAAGTATAGAAAGTCAAAGAAACGCAAGTATATAGACAAAAGAATATTTTATCCATTGAATAAGATATTTACAATTTTGGGCCGAAGCCAATTACATAGAAAATGCAAAAAATAAAAACCTATCAATTAAATAGGTGGGGGAAAGGGAGCTACAAATGGTACTATAGCATTGAGAGCTATGGCTTTATAAGCTTCTTCAGCAACATCGTCCTCAATTTCGATCACGTTTCTACCCTCTATCGGAGTTTGAGGCTCTTGGTCTCCCTCTTCCAAAAATTCTAACCTCAACTTAGAAGTATTGAAGGCTTAGGAGTTGACTTCAATCCATTCTACCATCTCAATATACGCATACCTCTGCAGTATTTCACAAAGCTTCGGTATGTCTCTATTAGGTGAAAGTTGGCATTGTAATGCTTTACAACATCTTCACCGGTCGATTGAACCTCCTGCCGGTGTACCTTTCCCGTCAAGCTAGTAACCTTACTAGTCGTTCATCTACCTGTTGCTTCAATGTAGCATTATCCTTATTTTCCTTCTCCAAGGTCTCTGTAGCCCGCTTCTGATGGGCATTCGAAATCTCCACTCACTTCGTCATGGAAGCCAATTCGCTTTATGACAAGTGGACTTCCTTCTTCAGATTTTCTATTTCCACCATTACCGAAAGTAAGCTTCACAAACTCTTTAGCCTTCTGTTTCTTTAACTCCTCAGCCTTAGCTTTGGCTTTGCTAGTTGCGTCCTCGGCCTAAGAGGCTTTATTCACAAATTATCTATTTTTACTTTCAAGATTTTTAAAGAGGGCTTCTACCTCTATGGTTATCCCCAAAGGCCTTCCACACTTGGTTAATCATGGTGGCAAAGAGGTCCATCGCTTCACAGGTCTCCACAAAATTTTGCCACATATCCTTCTAGAACTTATGAAATGTAGAAGTGGTATTCTGGACCTCTGGAGGAAGCATTGTCAGAACCTCTAGAGCCAATTCTTTGCTAATGTGGAAAACTGCAATTCTGGCGGGGGGTCCAATCTAAAGCCGACGATCCGCTTGAAGCGGCGTTTTCCCTAAAGGATCTACTATAGTTGGCCTCTTCTAGTCCCCCTTGGCTGCAACTATTGAAGCTGCCATTAGCTTTTCTCTAGCTGGGACTTCGAACGTGGGGGTGGAGTGGCCATTAATCTACCTTCTCAAGTGGTGGAGAAATGTTGTTCTTTCTTGGGGACCTCTTCTACTACATTTTTCTCTTATCCTTCAAAGGAGGTCACCTTTCTCCCTTTTGGCTGCCAACCACCCGAATGACTTTCTCCATTTGGTCCCTCACCTATTTCGTAGTGATAGATGAGGGCTTCAGCCCTTTCCTCCCAGCCGTGGAGGTGACAGCAATGATTGTGGCTATGTTAGGAGTGGGATGACTCATCTTCTCGAAGTTTTCTACAAAAAAGGAACAAGGTTAACAACAATCATGCAAACCAGCAAAAACGTTTGTTAAAAATTGATATTACCTCTTCGGGCCATTAAGCAAAATTCTTCAAAAAACTGCTTCGAAGTGATTAAACGATCAAATTCATGCGACGATGAAGGACATCAGTATATGTCCTCAACAACTTCCCTACTCGCTTTGGCTAAGCTCAAACCATTCAACTGACCCAACAAGACATCCGGAAAAAGGTTAAACATCAGAATCTTGATTAAGTAATGTCAAATTCAAGTACAACACTCACGAGCTTCTCAGCAGGAGGTCAAAACTATCACGTGGGGGACTATGTCACCATCACTCTCATGTTATTTCCCCTAACCCAAAACCACGTCTTCTTTCATCCTCTGATGGAAGAGGAAAGGCCTAAAACGAAGTGAAAATGTGACCTCTACGGGCACAAAGAGTACCACCGTTTAGAATTCCCTTTTCCGAAGACCTGGGGCTGAAAAATGGTCTGGAAGACATGGAGTGGCATATCCTCCCCTAAGGAACTCACTGACAGTGACACACCCTTGCCTTCAGGAAGAACTCACTGACGGTACATACCCTTGCCTCTGAAAGTAGGCACGCTTGTCAGGAGACGGGGTTAGGAGTTCAATATCATATGGGATGTGGTATTTTTTTTCCTAAGATTTGGTAAGTGGGATGCTTTTATAGTTGAATGTATTTATTGTATGGTAACTTAGAGATGTGAGGCTCCAATCTAGGAGATAAGGCCATGTGATTCTGATCCAACGAACATCACGTCGGTTAGAACACTATAAATATGCAGTTTTTGTAAATGGGGATAGAGGTTTTTTTAGGGGATTTACATTTTGAAGACTGATACACAAGAAAACACTCCAGACAAATACTCTAAAGAAAACTTCTTGCTTGATCTATATTTATTAGTTTGATCCTAAGTTATTTACACTTGGTCAGTGATTGTTTGTTAGCACAATCATCATAGTCATTATCGTTAGTGCTCGAACACTTTTGTCTCGCACCGTAAAGCATCTCTTGCGTTCACATGTTCTCCTTCTCACACCGGTCCTCTCGTCAAAATGAGCCGAAACTTGTTTGAGTTGGCGTTAGTAGGCTCGGTATCTGTTGTCCACGTTTGCGTTACGTTTTTCAGGGTCAACAGAGGGCATTGACATTGAAGAGACATAATAAGAGAAGTAGCTTGTATTTTGCACTACCAAACAACAACCGCAAGTGAAGGTGAAGGAGCGACAATCGACTATTGTATATGCCTCTATTAGAAGCTTTGTCCTTCATCGGGGAGTAGTCTCCATGGTTTCCGTTCAGGGCGGCATCTCTGATTGCGATGAAAGTTGACATTTTTAGAAGTTCATGTAATGAATGGTCCTGAACTCATTCAAATTATCTAATCAAATAGGACAGAAATAGTCGAGGAAAATGACGAGTAATATAGGGAGGATGAGTACATTACAATATTATTATTATTATTATTATTATTATTATTATTATTATTTCATTTTTAGTTTTTATTTATTGTAATGTGAATTTTTTGTGGTGTATTTATTGAAACTATATCTTAATTGTGATGTGATTATAATGTGGTGTAATACGTAAATTTTGTGGTGGTAATATAATTATCCTATCATTAAATATATACATATAAGTTTCTTAATTCAAGTAGGATCAACATTGGATAGCTTAATTGCAAGTGTTTGTGCTTGAATACCGAACTTATATATAAAATTTAATAACATGGTTTTATGTCCATTTACATGGTTAATAAATGAGTATTTTGAAGTTTATTACACCTAGAATCCTACTAAAAGTAAGCTGCTTAGAATTCAAGCAAGTAAACCTATCATTTTGTGTTCATTCGTGAGTATTAAATGCATGGATATATTACATAATTGTTAATTTGAAAAAAAAAATGTACTTTATTATTGGTTTATGTGTTTTTAATGCATCTCATCTCATATTCATACATGTCAATGCATTCATTAGCATGCATGAAATAAAGTTCTAGGAAATCAAAAGTTTCCGAAGGATAATATAATAAAGAATATTTTAGAAAAGACATGTATCCTAAATTTTTAAGAGTTGTATGTCTGAGTTATGAAAGGTGTGAGTGAGAAATAAGGCGTGGAGGACTGGCATACCAGAATAGTGATAACATTGAATGATGAAAGCTTAATGTTTAATTTTAACCGTTTTGCATTGCTACTGATAGATTGAATCAGGTTCCATATACTAACGGCCAACTGCATTAAAATTGGCTAGACATTATACTAAGTGAGCTCATAATATTAATGATTAAGTTATTAAGAAAAAGAAAGAAAGGGAATACATATTTGAAAAAACATTTATTTTAAAGTAATGCATATGTATATTATAAGCATGCATCATATGTATTGGATTTGTTTACTGGGCATTGCAGTGAGATGATTATGCATGCTTTAATTTGAAAATATAATATACTTGGAGTATATGAAAAATGGGGAAAGAGAGAAAATCATTTATATGTCTTGAATGTATGGTTATTGATTTGTAAAAGATAGGGGGAATATGATTATGCATGTTTTAATTTGAAAATATAATATACTTGGAGTATATGAAAAATGGGGAAAGAGAGAAAATCATTTATAGGCTTTGAATGTATGCAAATATGAATAATGTATATTCTTTTATCAATTTGATATCAATTGTTCAATCTTACCGTATAAATCATCTTGTTTGTCTAATCAAAAATAGGGAAATTGTTGACATATAGTTGATTTCATCCTTAATGTTTTGATCATAACAAATAAGATTAATATTATTTCTAATAATTGATTTTGAGTGATGATAGTTCAATATTAAAATCAATCAAGCATCATCAAAGTAGAAGTTAAGCATTCAAATCAAAACATTCAAGATGAAAACGTAAAAGATAAACTCCAAGAAAAATCAAGATCAAGAGCATGAGAGACGACATCAAAGAAAGATCTTGTTTCAAAGTTTGCCTCTTAGACTTCTCGTTTTGATCTTTCTTTTATCGACATCTCAACTAACACTTATTAAAATGCTGAGATTTAGAATCACTAGAATTAACAAGATACATCGTTTTGATTGTATAATCTGAAAATTGTACTCACAATTTAAAATTTGAGGAATAATTTCTCAAATTTCTAGTTACGAACACAATGCAATATTCTAGTATCAAATCTATTAGATATAAATAATATTTAGATGGTGAACGTAAATGATGATGGAGCCCATTTATTACCCTAATTAATTTTCAGAAATATAGAAAATTATGTTCCTATTTTAGCTTGTGACGTTTAATGATCAATTGTCGATAAAAAGATCAAATAATAGATAAGAATTCATTGAATTGAAGAATCTTCTGATTCTTAGTTGAATATCCATATGAATTTTCAATTTCACATCATTATTGATCCCGTGAGTTCCAATTGGTCATACCAAACAATAAAATCAAATTGAACTTCTGATTCAATATAGTGTTTGTTTCATTTGTACCACACATTTTGGAAACTTAATATGTTTATCTTTCATTTAATAGAGAATAAATTACTATTAATAGTAAAATTTTATTTTCCAACATAATACAATATTGACTCTTTTATAGTATCAAAATAATATTCTTCTGAAATATTGCTATATACTTGGTTATGATTACCTAAAAGTAATAGAACAATAATACATTTAAATTAAGCATAATATTTTTCTAAAGTATTAATATGTATAAATTTATGTTTTTTCATAAACACAATACGGTATTCTTCAAGAATATTAATATATACTATTTTTGCTTCTTTTGGAGCAATACATTATATTCTTCTAGAATATTGAAATTGTAGTAGCGTTCTCTTGAAGAGCAGATAATGCCTTTAGAACATTTATATAAGATGTATTGTGTTTCTTTTAGAACATCAACGCCATATTCATTTTGTACAAATATAATTTCTAGTTGTGCCTTTTTAGGGGCACAAGTTAAATCAACATATTTCACTAATCCCAAAATTCACAAATCTAATGTATAATACAAATAGAAAGATTTTTTTTATTAAAGGAGTGCGGTACCTCCGAAATTTTATTAATATGCATTCACTTGTGGCTGAGGAATACCGAAGTTTCATGAAAATAATAAAAGTAATAAATGAGGAACTACTACTTCCCTTACAATGAAAATAAATGATGAAGAATAAGCAGTAAACAAAGAAGTATTACTTCCTTTACAATAAGAACTAATGCATATTAAAACAAAAATAAGAATTGGAAGTAAAAATAAAATCAAACTCTGGTACAGGGAAATCTATGTCTGTCAATTTGTACTAGTGCCCTGATATGTCGTAGTAGGTCAAGTAGTCCATATACTTGATATCGTCGATAATGCCAACCCTCAATAGCAAGAGTATCTGCAACTTGGTTTCCTTCTCTGTAAATGTGAGAAACTGTATCTCTGTCGAAGGATATAATATCTGTGATACGTTTAAGTATGCCGTGAATAGCCCATGATCCTCTTCCTCTAGTGATGCAGTGAATAGCTACTGTAGAATCAGATTCAACCTAAATCACTGAAAAATCAAGTCCTTCAGCTAGTAAAATCCCATCAAGAATAGCCCGGAGCTCTGTCTCTAATATGAAACATGGTCCATACGAAGCTAAAAAAAGCCATGATACAGTGTCCTGCATGATTTCTGATGATACCTTCCCCACTCACAAAACCATTCTTGACGCATCCATCAGTATTCTAGAACTGTTTAGATTAACTACCTATACGCCACCAAACTAGAATAGAGGGAGATGGGGAAGAAGGTTCCATAAAAATACCAAATATGGGTGCAAGTGTCAAATCCCATCGCAAATGCATCACTCGAAATAGTCCTCATATATGAATAAAAGTGATCATGCGATAAACCCTCCAAATGATACATCTGGGTACTACGCGAATCCCCTTATGCTTCGCATCATTCCTCACAGTTCATAGATACCAAAACATCAGTAGAGGAATGATAATTCGAATGTGTCCACAACAAATATAATGTCCAAAATACCTCAATCTCTAGAATATCTATTTGACCCCATCTTCTAAACTTATAGGTATCTGAAAAATATCCCCAAAATGCTTTCATACCTGATTGGAGATGCTATTGCCAATGAAAATATGATTGATAGTCTCAATCTTAAAACAACACTGACAATGAGAAGCCAACTCCCATCCAATCCTTCCCTAAATAACCACATCTACTAAAATGAGGTCCTGACACAGTCTCCAGTAGAAGAATGAGACAGTGACGGGTAGAATGGAACTCCATAGTAACCGGTATCCCAAACATACGAGCTGCTATACTGACTTGGTAGCGAAGCTACCATCCTATGTATTTCACCAAACAATTCCATCCGGGGTATCTACACATAAAGGAATAGCCCATATCTACTCTGCCATAAGAAGAGGGAGAACAAGTACTAAATGTCCAATATCCCACACAGTATCATCGAAGAAATCCTGTACGCTCGCAGATGTGTGCTGCTGGTGTGAAAATAGGGATGCTAATGTGGTCTCACCCATCCACCAATCATGCTAAAAGAAAATTTGACATGCGCCAAGGTGTCGTGCAATGTATGGTTATGTCCAGGGCCCAACTAATTCCAGCCTCTTCCCGGTATGAGAAGCTCAGTAGGGAACTGCTGTAAATAAAATGTTGTCTCCCCATACAATACTTGCCCCATAAGAAATGGGCTTAAAGAGATCTCTAAGAATGGAACAACCTCCAGAGTTTCATGGAGAACATGTCCACCACATCATGTAATCTCCTCAAGCCTAGACCACCCTTATCAGTAGGAAGGCAACTTTCCTTCCAGCTCTACCAATGTAAACGTTGAGCCTGTTCTTTAGAATCCCATAGGAATCACGCAAAGATACTCTCAAGTTTTTTTAGGATAGCCTTGGGGGACTACTACTAGACTTCTTCCACATTACCGTAGGATGAGAGTACTGACCTCATCAAAGTAATACGGCCCCCATATGATAAAAGTCGTAAAGCCCAACCTGAGTTCATGTCCCTGACCTTCTGGCTAAGGTCATCATAAATGAAGCTCATCTTAGCCCCTTAAATAAAGGGACTCCCAGATAAGTGAACGGCTACTGCTATTGCTGAAAATAAGTCAACATCTCCAATCGTCTAATCTGACTAATAGATGCCCGTTTGGGTAGTATGAGTCTGCTCTTGTCCCTATTCACCAACTGACTAGATATCATCTCATAATGTTCCAGACAACCAAAAATCGTCCTAATAGTTGGCGAATATGATCATATCATCAGCAAATGAAAGGTGTGAGATAAGAATACTACATCCATGTCGATAACACATACTGAGATACTCCTAAAGCTTCCGAGTAAGCAGGAACGATAAGTAATCTACAGTTGTGATGAACAAGGATGGTGATAAAAGATCTCTCTGTCTGAGCCCTCATGAGGAGGGAAAAAACCACATGGGCGACCATTTAAGAGTACAAAAAAATGACACTCTGAGATACACCGCCTAATCCTATCCATCTAGATCTAATCAAATCCAAATGTCTCTAATACAGAATAAATAATGTCCCAATTCATGGGATCATATGCTTTAGCCATTTGTACTCAATCTAGTGTTCAAAAGCTTAGTAATAAGCTTATTGAACACTATACATAAACTGATAGGTCTGAAGTTGGTCCATCTACAAGCATGATCCCTCTTAGAGAGCAATACTATAGTAGTAGCAGCAAAACCAAGTGGAAGATGGCCGCCGTCAAATAAGTCTAAGACTGCCCTGTATATACCATCCTGAATAATATCCCAACAATGTTGGAAGAATAGAGATGAGAATCCATCTAGTCTGGCAGCACTGTCAGCATCTATACTAAATACCACATTTCGTACCATATGAATCAAAAGGATACAGTTTAGTGCCAAATTATCATCCTCCGTCAAAAGCTTGGGGATGATATCAGAACGAATGGGGTCCAACAGCTGTGTAGGAGCAGATGGAAGATCTTGATAGAGTGCAATAACTGAAGTCTGAATGTTAGTAAGAGTGGCTAAGACTTTCTCTGCCTACGTCCTGATGGACCTAATACGTGATTTGATCATATGTCCTTGAACTATCGTATGGAAATAATGAGTATTGTGATCTCCTTCACATACTCAAAGTGAACCGGCCTTTTGCTTCCAGAAATACTCATTAATAGATAATATCTGGTTCAAAACTGCTTGTGCATGATGTAATAGGTCACGATGCTCCGGTATAGGGTCTCTATCATATACTGTCTCTACCTCATCCACCCTATCCTAAGCATCTCACCCCCGTTGGAAAACATCTCCAAACACATGTCAATTCCACCAACGTAGTCCCTATTTCAACCTAAAGAACTTTTCCCAAAGAGCAGCCATCCCCATAAGATGAATCTTCTGAGAGACAAAGGCTGAGAAATCGTGGTGCTTGGTCCATACATTGAGAAATCGAAAAGGCTTAGGCCCCAAATCATCGTCAGATNAGTAGGGAGCGACCACTTCTGAGCGCTAAAGGATGAAATTATGCTTGGTCCAAACGTTGAGAAATCTAAAAGTTCTAGGCCCTAAATTATCATCAGAAACCCACTGAAGAAATAAAGGCGAATGATCAGATAAAGTCCGATTCAAGTGCCTCACTATAAGCTTCGAGAGAATGTTGCAACTGTAGAATTAATGAGTGCCCTATCCAGTCTCTTTCTGACTCGATCGTTGGTCCAAGTATATCGATTCCCAAGGAAACCAGCGTCCTCCAAACCACAATCTAACATTATATCAGAGAAAGTAGTAGTGTCTCGATCACAAGTATTATGACTAGTGCGCTCACCATCATATCTAATAACGTTAAAATCTCCCCCAACTAACCAAAGGTCGTCCATATCGAGAAAAATGTGGTGAAGACCCTCCCACAAATCCCTTCTGATAGCTACATAACATGAAGCATAGATAGGAGTCAGATAGATGGGACGCGCTAGTCTGGGATCCTCAACTCTAACATAAAGGAATTAGCGATGATCAACAATAATAGTAACAGTAGTCCCCGCGTTCCAAAAACCAGATCTTGTTCGACATATTCTAAATTCCCGTGTCAAAGTGCAGATATCATCGAATATATGCAAATCTATGCTGAAGAACAAAAGGCTCCAGTATAACCAAGAGATAAAATTGATGAAGCTGTATAACTCTCTCTAGGCGTCGACGAGTAGCTACACTAGCTACACCTCTCGTATTCCATATGATGGTACTTATCTGGATGTACGTGAAGAGGTATCCTATGACCAACTCCTAGTCACCATCCTAGGAAATGAAGTATCAGTGACTTTCGCATTTGTTTTTCGACCAACTGGGACAAAATCATCATCCTCTATCCTACCAACTATACCTGCCAAGTCATCAGCAGAAGATCGACAATATGAACCATGTTGATGAACTTCAATATGAGAAAAAAATCAGAATCTGACTGATTTGTAGATAAAAAAAGCCTCTATATTCTACTGACAATGTGCAGAGATAACAGGAACATCCGGCTCCATATAACCCTATGACCTCTCTAACATATCCACTAAGAGAGGATCAAACTATGTAAAACTAACCATCATAGGTGCAATGCTGATGGGGTCCGGAGACTGAACTGCTAAATGAGAAGCTGATGTAATAATAGGAGAACTCTGAGTATCTACCCTAATGGGAGTAACTATAGAATGATTTGATGTAGAGAGGTAGGAATATGTGGAGCAATATTGCTAATAACAGGTGGAACAGTATAAAGACTAGGAGCCATATGATTAGCAGCGTCTGTGATGTAGTAACTCTAGTGACGGGGATAATAAGAGCAATAGTAGTAAAAGTTTGAGGAGTAGAATGAGAAATCACTTCCGATGTAATATCTTGTCTCCTTTGATTTCTCTTAATAGATGTCCATCTCTAGCGATGCACAGTCACAACCTACTTCACCTTACCATTATCCTTAGTCAAAATTGGATTAGACATATAAGTTGAGTCAACAACAACCGAGCCCACAGAAGGTGGGTAGGATGTAAACCACTAAAACAACTCTCATCCGAATGTCCAAAGTGTCTACATCGAAAGCAAAAGTCTGGCACCTTATGATATACAACTTACTGTCAATATCCCCTATCTTCTTCCTCTCAATTCATTCTCTATCAGGGAGTTTATATTCCAGATCAACCTCAATACATACTCGCGCTTCACTAGGTCGTTGAAGATCAGAAGTTTTTTCGTCAATACGAAGTGCGAGCCCAATAGCTTTAGCTATAGCAAATAATGCATCTTAACCTGAAAATGAATGAGTAAATAAAATGAAACCCAAACTGGAGCAATAGGAACCTCATGCTTAAGACTAAAATTGGGGGTCCATTTAAAAACCCGCATGGGACAACCATCAATATACCAAGTGGGTTTGAGGAATAATCGTGAATAATCATCCTCGTGTGCCATATAAATAATAATATGTGCATCATCAATAAGGTCAATCTCTTAAACAACAATAAAACCAAAGCACATAAAATTTTCACGTAGCTTAATCATAGAAGGTTTGCGATGAATAAATTNTATAAATAATAATATGTGCATCATCAATAAGGTCAATCTCTTAAACAACAATAAAACCAAAGCACATAAAATTTTCACGTAGCTTAATCATAGAAGGTTTGCGATGAATAAATTTACCCACAAGCGTAAACTTGTATGCCTCCGCCAAATATTGTTCATCTAATTCATCAAAGAAGATAGCAGGCTCACCATGATGGATATATGGTTCCTTAGAAACCAAACTATGATCTCTAGAGTCATCAGGAGCACGCAGGACGTTAGAGAAAGATTTGATCTAACTCCTCTCCACCTGTGTAACAATCGGTCTATTATTAACAGCAACAACATATAATCGTGGAGCTTGAGTAGTAATCGGAGCACCAGAAGAGAGAAGAATTGGCCTAGATGAAGTCAAAACTGTAGAGGTGCCTAATGAAGGCCGCGCGTGAGATCCATGTGCCGATGGGCAGGAGTGTGAATCAACGCCCAGTGTTGGACCAGAACTGGTCCTAACATTTTTGGCCTGCTGAATTCGATTCTGATGTGTATTTGCGTCAAAAGAAGATGCAAAGTCCGTTTGGAGATGAAATTGTGGAGGAGGCTCAAAATTGGAAGTAAGATTCGCGAAGGTATTAACCGGAAGCACAGATATTGGAGGTATAGTAGCACGAGTAGAATTCACTAGTGGTGGTACCTTATCACCTGAAGAAACGTAGTCATCGGAATTTGGAATTGAAAGGGGCTCAATAGTCGTGGCTTGGGAGATCAAATTGGACTTCAATTGATCATCAATTCTATCAATTGACATGTTACCCATGATCCCTTAAACCCCAATTGCAATTGTGTTGGACGAAGTTGGAGCAACAACATTAGAAACACCATCAATTGGATCAGAAATATAAAGATTTTAGGAAATATACTTACTTAAATTTGAAAGCTTTAGAAAGTCTTGACCAGTCGAAAAATCTCATATTCTTCAAAGATAATTTTTTTAAAAAAGTTTTATAGTACTTAAAATTTTGTTACTGTTCACGTAGCTATTTTCTTACAAATAAACCATTGGATTTTGATAGGAATCTTTGGATTTGAAGTCGAATGAGTTACGAACGTCCTATCTAAATTTCATAATGATCGGACCACGAAGTACAGAGATATCAACATTTTATCACAATGGTGCACACTGTCCAGATTCTATGAATTTCTGCACTATGGATTCCGAAATAATAATACAATTCTTTCATAGTATATAGAGTCACTGAACTTTGGGTTTGTGATAATGTCAAGTTTATGAATGTGTAGTACATGAAAAAAGGAAGCGTCAATAATTTTTCTGGCCATATATAAAAGAAATGTAAAGATATTCTATATTATTTTATTGCATCACCTCAATATGATATCAATTGCAGTTGATATCTTGAAGTTAGGCAAATTTCTTCTGAATCTACTAGAATAAAGTATATCGTCAATATATAATTTTGTATTATTTGATAAAATAATAGTGGAGCTTTCAACGACATTCGATGCACCTAATATCATATTAATATTATTTTATGCTAATGTTAAGTTCAGAAAATACTTTTTTTATCTTGAAGAATAGTGTGTATATTTGCACTATCAAGTAAACAAATATCTTGACAATATTTCGAATTTTGTAATGTTTACCATTTGAGTAACTTCACATTAAAATAAAATACAATTTATTTGGAAGAATATGATAATATTGTATAATCATATAATAATCAATTAGGTGTTCAAGCTAATCAATGTTGATATGACATTAGTTATATATTTTCTTTCAAGGATAAACATCAATTCAAAGTTATATATTTTTCGAAATATGTGATACTTCGAGAGCACACTTTATTTTAATATTGTTTCTTCAAAAGTAATATATCAATATTCTTCTGAAATATTGAAAATTAAA
>CAIGRN010189760.1:0-23099 GCA_903798345.1 Fraxinus anomala
TTGTATCCAATTGACCCATAGCATTCTTGAATTTTCATCGTGAGCTCCGACGTAATTTTTGAGTATTTGCACTTTAGCCCCTAAACTTTGGATCTTGCCCTTTTTTGCCCTTTTTCACTTCTTTTCTCCAATTCTTCATCAAACATAAAGTTTTATTTACAAAAATGCAATATAACATAAATTAGATAGAATTTTATCAAAATGATAATAAAATATCATCATTTAGGATCTCGAATAAGTGTTAGAAACTACACTTATCAATTTTGTACACCCATGTTGACATTTTCATGATTGTGAAAAATTGATTGGGTTGAAAAATAGTTTTTTTCTTAATTGGCAAATCACTATTTGCCATGTGGATGATTTTTAAAATTTACTTGTAATATTATTTTATAGGAGAATTTGTAATTGAAAATGAATTTTGAAAAAAATGGGAGCACTAATTTTTTCACTGTGGGGGTGGAGGGGTGTAGAGGGCAGGCTTTTGGTTTGTGCACATAGGAGCTCTGACGAAATCTTGAATAAATCTTCATCCACCGCCTTGGGTGGTAGTCTTGGTAATGGCGCTATCATAATAGGAGATTCTACCCATGCCATTGCTTCCTTTTTCGCTTCTGTTTCTTGAGGATATCCTACTTTTGCCTGCATCATTAAACGTATACTTGTTACTATAAATACAATAACACAATCTAAACTTCATAAAGACAACTAAAATCAGAAAAGAGTTGCTGGGCTGCGAAGAACATCAATCATCGCTGGAGTAACAATATCATTCTCATACAAATAACCGACGACGTACAAATCCCGATCTTCATCAGAGTAGCTATACTTGAAAACTCCGGCTTGTCTTGCATATTCAAAGCATTGTGTAAATGGAAGATCATCATTGCAATCCCAGCTACCAAATGCTCGAACATGCATGTCTCCTCCTAAAGTAACTTCCTACATATCATCAAGAAAAATAAACAAGTTCAAAATCTAAGTCATATATTTTCCTGCAAATTGCTTCAGAAAGAGAGCTTACACTCACATCAGTTCTTTTGAAATGTGAGATTGGCTTGTGAAGAATGTTCAAGAATCTTGGTTAAATATGAGATTGACTTGTGAAAGAGGTTTAGAGAATTTATAATGAACTTTTGATCTTGTTGCTTTCCAGCATGTGGGCATGGACAGGGACGAACGCAAAACTTTAAAGTTAGGGGGCACAATTGAACTTGCAAAGAAGTTGGAAGAAATTTTAATATTGAAAATTTACGTCCAAAAAAATCATACCCCATGTAATTTTACATCCGAAAATTTACATGAGATATGACTTTTTCGGATGTAAAATTTCGAAATTTTTTTATGTCATAAATTCTATCATGTTTATCGTTATAATTGTATAACAAAGATAGGCTATGAAACTTTATCCATCTATTTTTAACTTCATCAGCATCGCTATATTAGAGTGAAATACAAGATAAATTCATTCTGCCTACTTCGTATTCTCTAAAGAATCAAGTTATATTATTGGTTACTCAATATTAGTTTGTGAAAATCATGAAGTTTAACATTTTGGAATATATGATCGCATAGTTATTATTTAAATGGAACAACATTAACGTTTTGGTGTCATATTAACTTATCCAATTACAATGTACTAATCTCTAATTCACCTTTCTTTTATCAAATCTCGTGAAAATGGTTTATTCATGATAGTAGTATTAATCATGGTGTTGGATACTAAATTTTTATGAATTTCGTTCGAGAGCCGCTACTTTGACCCACCATTCTTATATATTTATCCATTTTTTTTAAAAAAAATCTTATACATTTTTAACCTCATGTAAATTTACTTAAATAGACAAGAATAAAATCATACTAAATTCATCCAATTATATTTATCATCATTAAAGCATTAACTGCTTAGCTCCACTGTTCTCATTCCCTAGTGAGAGTTCCAAAAATATCAATACATTTTTCCAAGATTATGCATCATAGAAGACACAATTTACTTTCTTTAGCCTCATTAAATTACATATTAGCAAGATTTATTTGTTGAAAAAATCAATAACAACAATTAATAGAAAAGTAATGCTATTTAAGTTATCAATTTACGTGACATTAACATATTATTTAATGTCACATTAACATCACATAGATTGGACTTATAACTCCAATGGAGCTAAATAACATTATTCTTAATAGAAAAAACACATTTGAGAACCACCTTTCATTTTCCTGCTTTTCAATTGAAATATAAATGAGGGTGAGAAGAATAATTTGGGTGGGGGTTTCGGAGGTGTACTGTCCAATGTAACATAAATTGATCTTCAACAATCAGATGAAAATAAAAACATGAAATTTTAATGAATCGTGAGCAATTGCAGAAACATGGCTAATTGGAAAAAAAAAAAATATATATATATATATCTTCACCTCGTTTAATCCCAATTTTACCAGAAATGGAGAATCAAGACAACATCAAATCCACAACAAGATAGGTTTCAATTTACTGGATTTGTTTGAATGACTCTGAAATTCAATGGGTTCAATCTAATTCAAGACAATCATTTAAAAAAAAAAGCGAAATTAAAGTCTATTTGATCGATTGTATGAAACCTTATACCATATACCATTCGCGTTTGTTCGGATTTCATTTACTGTTTTTAAAAATGAGTAATGAATAAATGTGTAATATTTGTGGATCCTATAAAATGTACTTAAAATTAATGTTTGACATTGAAAAGAAAAAACAATTAACAAAAAAGAAAATGAAAAATAAAGGCTTAAAGATACTCATTATAAAGTATAAATAACGTTACATGTACATAAGAAGTTAACAAATAGATGAAGTGTCAAAAGAGAGCGGGAATTTTCTTTTTTAAAATTTGGTTGAAAAAATTCTGATCCAATCATATTTCACCACATGATATGTAAATTATTATATAAATCATTATACATATAACACAATAATTTTGAATTTTTGTATGGATAGTGTACAGGAGAATTTAGATAATTCAAAACATTTTCATTGGGCTTTGCCCCCTAAGATAGACCACAAGATTGAAGCTTGCCAATCTAATCTTGTCAACCTACATGACTAGGTGTTTGTTATCGCCTATTTAGCCCTTGTTTGATTCATATTATTTTTTTCATTCTTATTTTTTTACTCATTTTCAACCACACATTATTCAATAAAATAATATTTTCCATCACATCAATAACTTTTTCTTCTTTTTCAACCACACGTTCTCCATCAATCTATTGTTCCAGAATACATTCTTCCAAAATAATGTGGTTCAAACATACCTTTAAATATATTTCATTGATTGGGAAGTTTGACAATGCAGATAGCAATGACACATAGGTCTTAGATTGTGCCTCAGCTTATCATTACTATTTTTTGTAATGAACTAATGTTGCCGTCATAGAGGATACTGTTCTAGTCACATCTAGAGGTGTCAACTTGGTTCACAGAAAAAAATATGAGCCAGCCCAACTCGACTCGCGACTCTGTAGAATCGAGCTGAGGCTCTGGATAAGCCCCACTTTGTGGCATCGGCCCTAGCTCGAGCTACCCGTGTGGCTCAGGCCAACACGTGTCACGAGCCATTTTTGGCCAGTGACAAGCTGAGTCTTAAAAAAAAAAAAAATCAGGCAACCACGTGTACACGTTGCCTGTAGCTACCTTGGGTGACTACATATAGCAGGCAGCTAAGCATAAAAAATCGTGTTATTAAAAAAAAAAATCGTGAGCCGACTCGCCTCAATAAGGCCCGAGTCCAAAACTCGGATCGAATTTAGATTTTTTGGTTGAACAAAAGCTTGGCTCAGATCAAGCCAAAAAAGCCTGAAATATTTTTACTCAAGCCGAGCTCAAGCCTCGAGTTTCGGCTTGTGAATCGACTCAACTCGACTCGTTAACTCATCTAGTTGCATCATGATTATGTTCTCAAATTACATCTCATGTAGTCAGACCTTCTTAGGGTATCGTAGGTCAACCTTCTATGCTGCCCTGTTTCTATTTTCCTCACAAATAGACTCCATTGATTATTTCAAAATAGACCCACAAGTGATCCAACATGAATTTATACCAACATTTTTTCATAACTCCATTGCAAGCTCAAAGCTGATATCTTTAATCGAATCAAAGACAAAATTAGACTTAGAAAAAGGGAAATTAGGTTCCACTAATGCCCTCCGACCGACAATCATAAATGCATACGATCCAAACACTGCCCTACTTACCCAGTTAGTACAGTTTTAATGGATAATCGATTATTAGATATTGATAATTAAATAAAAAATAATCACTTTTTGAAAGCAGACTCGCTTTCAGTGTCGTTTCTCAGATTCTGTCTCTCTCCCTTCAATTGGATAACAGAGAGCTCTCCTCTTACCTTCTTTGAGGGTTTTCATCAATCAGGTACCTATTCGCATGCTAATTTATTGTTTATTTAATAGAATAAGTATTTTCTGATGTATGCATATGCTGTATGGATATGTTGATTTCGTTCTGCGTATATATATGTTGTTGGTTATTCATCAGATTGTTCCATTTTTAGCTGGTTTTCTAATATGCTGTTACAAAAACCTATTGCGAATTCGATTTGTTTCGCTTCTTCATCTAAGTATCTGCTTGATATTGGTTTCTGTAAATAAAAATAAAAAATTAATTTGTATGATTTTTTGCAACCGATGGTTGATTATCACCTTTCTTATTATGAATTTCACTAAGACGGAACCTAAATTTGATTTTTAAAAGAATTAAGGTTTGCATTTTTGTAGCATAGGATTGAAGCCTCAGAATTGGAGTCAGAAGTGATTGCATTCATATTTTGGATATAGTAATCTTGAATTCATTTTCATGTGTACCATTTTTATTCTGCCAAAGATTATCTCTTATGCTGAGTCATATTAATTTTAGTATAAACCACACAAGCTTGCAGAAATGATCCAAGGAGATTTAGAATGAAAGAAACTACGTATAAGGACAATGCAATTGAAAGAGAATCTGTATTGATCAAAAAAATGAACTCGGTTTGAAACACGAGTTTAACTGCATATATAAATAAAACAACAGAATTACGTTGTCCATGTAAAATAATTACAGCTGTAGAAGTAAAACATCTCTATTACAATTGTCCGTGTAAAATATCTATATTACTCCCCCTCAAGGTGGCCGATGAATGTTGAGAACGGCCATCTTGGACAACAAAGGAAACAAGGAAGTAGCAGGTAATGCATTGGTAAAAACATCAGCAAGCTGATGCTTAGTGCGAACAGGAATAAGTTTGATGAAGCCGTCAGCGATCTTATCTCGAACAAAGTGGCAATCGATTTCAATATGCTTTGTACGCTCATGGAATGTGGGATTAGTGGCTATGTGAACCGCAGCCTCATTATCACAGAAGAGCAAAGCTGGTGAAGGAGATAAGACTTGGAAATCTGCCAATAGTTGATGAAGCCAAATTATCTCACTAGCTGTTGAAGCAAGGGCACGAAACTCTGCCTCTGCAGATGAGTGGGAAATAGTAGACTGCTTCTTAGCTTTCCAAGAAATCATGGAATCACCGAGAAATATGCAAAAACTTGTTATGAACTTACAGGAGTCTAGGCTAGAGCCCCAATCAGCATCAGCGAAGGCTCGAAGTTGGAATGATGATGAAGAAGAGAAAAACAAACCTTGTCTTGGAGTTGCTCTCAAATATCGAAGGAGATGATGCGCTGCATCTAGATGAGATTGTCGAGGAACTGAGATAAGCTGGCTTAGTTTATGTATTGCGAACGTGATGTCTGGCCAGGAGATGGTGAGGTACAATAAACGACCAACTAACCTCCTGTAGGAAGAGGCATCAACAAGAGGAGCACCCTCAAATGAGCTGAGTTTAACCTTTGGATCCATGGGCAAAGAGGAAGGCTTACAAGCAAGAAAACCAGAGTCTTCAAGGAGTTGTAAGGTATAATTGCACTGAGATAAAACCAGCCCTTTTGTAGACCTAGCACCAAACCGAGAAAATATTTTAGAGAATCAAGATCTTTGTTTGAATTGGCTTTGGAGGAACCGTTTTAAATCTTCAATGGCATTGATGTCGGAGCCTGTGATGATGATATCATCAACATACAATAGTAAAGCAATGAAGGAAGATTTGTTGCCCTTTATGAAAAGAGAGTAGTCTAACTTGGATTGGCTAAAACCATAAAGAACAAGAGCGTTGGAAAATTTGGAGAACCATTGTCTCGAGGCTTGTTTTAAACTATAAATTGACTTGTGCAGCCTGCAAACAAGTTTCTCCCCTTTACTATCAATCTGCTCTTGTTTCAAATAGCCCGAAGGAAGATTCATGTAAACTTCTTCAAACAAATCACCATTTAAAAATGCATTATTGACGTCAAGTTGAATGAGAGGCCAACCTTTTACAGCTGCAATGGCAAGAAGTAGTTTAACAGTGACTAACTTTGGAACAGGAGAAAAGGTTTCGATAGAGTCCAAGTCTTCTTGTTGCGTATATCTTTTGGCCACCAAATGAGCTTTGTATCGCTCAATATTACCGTCAAAATTATATTTAATTTTGTAAATCCATTTGCATCCAATAGAATGTTTTCCCTTAGGAAGTGATTGGATACTCCAAGTGTTATTAGACTCCATAGCTTCCAACTCATTAGTCATAGCATCCCTCCAATGCTGAAATTTTACGGCCTGATGAAAGAATTGTGGTTCATAGTTGGAAGAGACATTTAGGAGGTAAGCACGATGAGAAGAAAGATTGTCATAGGAAATGTAATTTTCCAAAGGATATGGGGATGTGGAATCGGGCTGAGATGTATGGGACAGCAAGTTACAGTGGTAATCTAGCAAATAAGAGGGAGGTTTATTGACTCTGGAAGACCTCTTAACGGTTGAAGGCAAAGTGGTAGAAGCAGGCATATTCAGGTCATCAATGTGACCTGGACCAGAGGTAGTAGCATCAGAAATAGGTGAGTCACAAGATGGTATAGGTAAAACCAAGTCTAGAAATGGATCCACAACGTTAATGGGGTGAGGTATCGATTGGAAAGGAAACAAGTTCTCATGGAAAACCACATCACGGGAAACAAAGAATGTTTTTGAGGCAATATCATAAAGGTTATATACCCTTTGATACCCGGTGGATACCCAACAAATATGCACGCAGTGGCCCGAGGATGAAACTTAGTTCGATGAGAAGTTAATGTGGAAGCAAAAAATAGACAACCAAATACCCTAAGATAGTTATAATCAACAGGCAGATTATAAAGAAGTTGGTAAGGTGTCTCATGATGCAACAAAGGTGATGGAGTCTTGTTAATCAAATAGGTCGCAGTCACAATACACTTACCTCAAAACTTAATAGGGACATGTGACTAGAAGAACAGTGATCGAGCCACATTAAGCAGGTGTTGATGCTTCCTTTCCACCACTGAAATTTGTTTAGGGCGTTCAACACAAGAAAATTGATGCAAGACCCCTTTGGCATTGAAAAAATCTGTGAACTAGAGTTCAGGTGCATTATCAGACCTAAATTTCTTAATAACCTTGTTAAACTGAGTTTCAATGAGGGAGAAAAATTTAGGAATGATGAAGCTAACATCTGACTTCTGTTTCATTAGATACACCATGTAAACCTAGTGCAATCGTCCACCAAAGTTAGAAAATACTGATAACCAGCATGTGTTTGTATGTGATATGGACCCCATGTGTCACAATGGACTAAATCAAAAGCATTTGGAGACAAATTATTGTGAAAACAAATGAAAGACGTCTTTGTTTAGCTAATGGACAAATTAAACAAGAAGTATTTATATGATCAATACAAGTATATTGCAATCTGTCCTTCAACAACTCTAATCGTTTGAAAGATAAGTGGCCAAGTCTATTGTGCCAAGTTTGTGATGACACATTATTTGAAATTGAAATAGTGGAATTACAAGGAATACCAGCCGAAACACAATTATTGGCAAGATAGGATGCAATATCAATGACATAAAGATCAGCTACCTTGTTACCCCTGCCAATCGTATTCAAATTGGGCATTTCCTGAACAACACAATGATAAGTAAGAAATCTGACTTGAAGGGAAGAGTTCCTGGTTAATGAGCTTACAGACAGCAAATTAAACTGGAATTGTGGAACATAAAGGACATCATGTAACATCAATGACGGTGTGAGTTGGACAGATCCAGAGAACTGAACAGGAATACAATTTTAGTTGGAAAGGATCACAAAAGAGTTCGAAATGGGAATCATGTTGTGAAATAAAGACTGATCAAAGCATATGTGACTTGTAGCACCTAAATCCACTATCCAATATCTTGGAGAATGAAGAGTTCAATGGAGGGAAACAGATAAGCAGGTACCTGATGTGTGTGCAACAGTAACATCAACTTCAGTATTAGCTTTGGCTGAAGTCATATGAGAATTCAACATAGCCAACAAATGTTGATATTGAACAAAACTGCCAACATTCCCTTGATGATCAGAAAAAGAATCGAAAGTCTGGTTTGCTGTGACAGTCAAAACCTGACTTGAAGAATTAGGCCTCTGCCTTGTTTTGTAGCCTGGAGGATAACCATGAAGTTTGTAGCATTTATCCACGGTATACCCCTTGAAACCACAATAGGAACAAAGTGGACGTTCCTTCTTCCGTCCCTTGCCAGAATATTGACTATTGTTAGATCGGTTACCCTCTGTTTGGACGAAAAACGCCATGAAACTATTGCCAGTAGAATTTCCAATTATGGCATTCATATTTCTCTGATGTTCTTCTTGAGAAATGAGTGCAAAAACCTTATTAATAGGTGGAATGGGTTCCATAAGTAACATCTGGCTACGAGCTTGAGCAAATGAATCATGGAGTCCCATTAAGAAAGACGTAACATACTCAGTCTAATAGTAATCAGCCAAATCCTTGTAACTCCACACGTGCACTTTTCACATGAGCAAACTGGTCTATAGTTACTGAGTTCCTCCCAAATAGTCTTCAACTTAGTGAAATAGGCACCAACAGTGAGTTGAGCTTGAGTAAGATTCATTAATTCACGCCTTAACTGGAAAATTTGTGGACCATTTCTCTGCTGGAATCTCTCTTTGAGATCTTCCCAGATTTCTTAAGCAGATGTAGCATATATAACACAGGTCGATATCTCTTTAGATACGGAATTAAGGATCCAGGAAATAACTATGTTGTTATTGCGAGTCCATGAGTTAAGGAGAATGTCATTACCTTTTGGTTTTTGGGATAGATCCATTGATCCTAGTTTGTTCTTTATAGACATGGCTATGTCAATGGCGGAATTGCTCACCGACGAAGAAGAATTATCCAATTGTATCAAAGGGTTTGTCGCCGTGGATTTTCAGAGAACAAGGACTGAAACACAGGTAGCAAGTCTCTATTGATAGAAAACAACCGAAGCCAAGAATCAATCTCAGGCGAGGAAGAATCTTGAAGCAGAAAATCGCTCAGATACCATATTGAGCTAGAGAGAGAAATAAAGAGAATCTATATTGATCAAAAAAATGAACTCGGTTTGTTATAGGAGTTTAACTGCATATATAAATACAACAACAAAATTACAGCTGTCCATGTAAAATAATTACAGCTGCACAAGTAAAATATCTCTATTACAACTGTCCATGTAAAATATCTCTATAATTTCAATTAAGAAATATGATCCCTGAATATATGAAACTCACATGGCCATTTTTTGAAGAGAAGGTTTCCTTGATGAACGATAGTTTTCGTGTGTTCTAGATAGGTTAATTAGCTACTGCCGGTTATTCCAATGTTTTTTCTGTGTAAAATCCTTGTATGTCTGTCAATTTTCTTGTTCATGCTTGTTAAGCTACCTGGTAGTAATAAATGATAATCTGAATGGTTTAGGTCATACTGGTATATACTCACTGGTTTTGAAAGCTATTAGGATGAATAGCTTTCTTTTTAACCTTAATTCTAGCTGCAAAAAGGTTATTTTAAGGGGAAGATATCTAAGCCAGTAAAACATTCACTTCTTTATTTGCTGTTTAGAGGAGGATCATGGTGAATTACAATGGAAGATCATAAATGAATGGGTTACTATTATATTTGGTACTTAGACTCTATTATTGACAAGAAGAAATACTCAATGGGAACGTAAGCATACGATCAAAGCAACTTGGATGGTACAATAGTACTCTGGGGATTCTGAGTAATTGTAAAAGACAAAATGCCTACAGGATGAACATAACATAAATTAGAATATACAAGAAATGAAGATATAGTGGACCACTGAAGGTGACACTAGTGGAGGATATGGCAAGGCAAAGACAACCTAGATATTGGGGCATGTTTTGTATGGACATAAAAATGTTCCCATTCAAAACAATTATGCATTCTCAATAGAAAATATTATTGGAGGGAGAGGTGGAACACACTTGACATGGTTTAATATTGCTGCAAAAGATTTAGCAAATAAAGTGTAATGAGGCTTAGATTGCTGAACTGTAATACTTTTTATCATATGTATAGGGGCAATGATTAAGCTGTTTAAAGTAAAGGAAAAGCAGAGAGAACTTGCTGCAAATGCCAGTGGAAAACCTCCTGTCAAGAAGCAAAGTGCTGGAGAATTACGTCTTCATAAAGGTATTATAATCAGTATTTATGAATGTTTAGACTTTTCCCTTTTTGTTTCTTGTTACAGATACATCTATCATTTTTTTCCTGTTTTTGTTTCTGACTTTTTTATCCATAGAGCTTTGCCATTTAGTGATTGAATAATTATATAACAGAAATTTTAATTCTTGCGCACCTAAGAGAGAAATAAAATACATAGAGCGATAGAATCAGTTGCTGATATCCTTATGATGGATCTCATATAGTTGAAAATTAATATAATGTGCACTAGTTACCGAAATCATAATCAATTTAGCTTCTCTTTATGGTATAAATATCGTATTTCCATTCCTACGAACGAATGAACAGGAAAAGAAAAATGAACCTTAATAACTTGAAATGGAGGTAATAAACAAGAATGTCCTCCTTTTGTATTTATCAAGGTAAGGTTATAAGTCTCCCTCCCTACTGTATCTGGATTTATTTATTGTATAGGTAGGATTTTATGCTCACGCACCCACCCCAAGGCACTGACGAAGTTTGAAAAAGACTTGAAGGGAATTGGAAGTGTGGAGATGTCAAAGAAATGCTATGAATCTACAATGGACTCTGGGCTTGGACACTTGTCAGCACAATGCAACATTTGTCAAGCTTTCCTTTCTAATCGTGTTTTTGACAGATATATTTAATTCTTGCAACAAACAAATATCGAACATCCCTGTCTAATCGCATTATTACATATATTATTATACTTGCTGGATGCTGTTAAGCACATGCATATTCTACACTCAATGCAATTTATTAATGGAATTCAAAACTTTGAAACTACTTTCTCATTATGTGGTAGAGAAAAAGTTTATCACTTTTGTCTTCCTATGAGGTTGCTTTCATATAAGACTTGTCTGAATATCTTACTGGCAAAGAATAATAGGATGGTCGCTTTATATATGTAGGTGTAATTATCACTTATCAATATAAAGAAGCATAGTTACAGGTTACACGAATTGTACTTGGGGATTCAAAATGGCCCTGTTATACACACAGTCAGATAATATTTGCAAATTACTGAGTAGTTGCAGTGGTTACGCATAAACCATCAGTTTATTCTTTGTTTTTTCAATCCTAATTTTTATCTGAGTGCAATGCTCTAGAGGATGTAAAATAGTTTAGTTTTCAATCTACAGTAGCTTCTTTTTTTTGTGTGTTCGTTTTCATAGTGGGTCTCTAGTCCTAGTCCAGGTAAAGAAAGCAAACATAAAATTTTGTAAACTCTTGTGACATGAATCCTATGCACATTTCAGTGAGGTCTCCCCTACTAGCAATGCAGTGTAGCAATGAACCCAATGGAGTGAGAAAAAGGATTCAGGTAGTTGAGCCCAAAATAGTTGGGGAAAGACTTAATTTATCGTTCTAATTGTATTGTATTTCTGTTCGTGATTAAAGTTCCTGCTAACAAATGCTTAAGAAAACATTATGGATAACTGCTACCCTCTGTGACCAAAAGTTAAAATGTTTTGTCTGTCATGCACAAGGTAAGATAGAGGTTCATAGGTGAATATTACACTGTAGGATTGCTGTCTCATTGAACGAGATTTTCACTTGGACGAGGGCAATGTAAGTTAGAAGAAAAGCAACAGCAGTATATACAGGAAATACTATCTATGTAACCCTAAACCCTAATACTCGTGGATGCATATAAGAATCTTTTTTGTGTTTTTTGTTTTTTTGCTAATACTATATAAAATTTATACTGTGGAAGGAATTTTGGCAATTGCAAATTTTTTTGAAGCAAGTTTATGTTACTCTACCTTTCCATCAAAAATTACTTCCCAGAGAGAACATTTTTACTTTTTAGGCAATTTAGAGCTTTATTTGTGCATGGGACTAATCAGAGATTACAGCAGACTTGGCAGGCAAATTCTCCTTTAAAACAAGTCTATGAAGCATACCTAACAAACAGCTGAAAAAAATCTACAATTTGTTATTTACTTCTCTATGTGGCACTTAAGCTTCTTTGAATTTTTCGTTTATGCTTTGGTGTGGGGTGGGTGAGGGGATTTTTTCTTACGCCTTCATTTATACTGCTTTGAGTTAAGTAATAATATCATTTATTTTCAACTTTGTGGTGTTATAGATGTAAGTGAACTAAATCTGCCAAAAACATGTAGCATATCATTCCCTGATGGAAAGGATGACCTCATGAACTTTGAAGTTACCATTCGGCCTGATGAAGGATACTATTTGTAAGTATTTATTTCCGGGGTAAAGTTTGTTTTATTTTGGGAACTCTTACTTCAGAAATAGAATTCTAATACCAACCATTTTGGTCATGATATATTTTGTTTATTAATTATGTTTTATTATCTCATTCAGTTGTCTTGTTTCAGGGGTGGTGCATTTGTTTTCTCTTTCCAAATTTCTCCCATCTATCCTCATGAAGCGCCAAAGGTCAAATGCAAAACAAAGGTCCATGACACTCACGATTCTGATCTATAATGATCATTTTATTAACAAGTTGTGAATCTCTGTTAATGTTTGGTAAACATTGTTGGTATTTATAGCAAATTCGAAAATAACTCCTTCCTTATCTTGAAAATAAATATCTTACCTTATTTCCAACTTTAATCAACAGTAAATATTATTTATTTTAAAACTTATTTACTTACATGTAAACATGCTTTTAATCTTGATCATTGCAGGTCTACCATCCTAACATTGACTTGGAAGGAAATGTCTGCCTAAACATTCTTCGAGAAGACTGGAAACCTGTGCTAAATATAAACACCATTATTTATGGCCTGTATCACCTTTTTACGGTATGTCTACGTCCTCTAGTGTACAATATTTATAATCAGTGGCTTTTAAAGGTAAAACACGGTCACTTAACTCAGGCAAGATTATTTTTGTCACCAACTTTTTTATGTTCCAACTTGGTTACTCAACTGTTCTCTTTCTGAGTTACATCAGCAAGTAAGCTTCTACTGGCAATCCAATGTGGTAGACCGTATATACGAGGTGGAAACCTGCCACAGGACAATTCATTAGTGTTAACTGATGGAAATTGATTTGGTGATGTAATTGAAACAATAAATGAAGGGACTAAAATGATACTTCGTTGAAAATTGAGTGAGCAAGTGTTTTCAAATCTTCTAATGGTGGAGCTTTTGTTTATGTAGGAACCCAATCACGAGGATCCTCTCAATCCCGATGCAGCTTCCGTGTTGAGAGATAACCCAAAATTGTTTGAATCCAACGTGAGAAGGGCAATGGTTGGCGGCTATGTGGGACAAACTTTCTTCCCTCGTTGCATATAGAGTGTAAATGCTGCACCAATACGGGTAAGCCAACCCCGCCCTTGAAGAGTGGGTCTTTATCTTCATCCATGTGGTTTACATTGAAGATGCTGTAAGTTCTGGATTCTGTTAATTTGGATGCACATCTATGTTTGGTCTTCAGGACATATTTGACGAAGTTTCTCTCAGGAATTCATCTGTAATTGTGTGCTTTATTTCTGTTATTTATGATCATGTAACATATTGAAATCAAACCTCATTTATGAGAAAATATGATGCTGAGTGCTGTTGCTCTATTATTGCTATTGTTTTTAATTCATCGCGTGCATAAGCAGTTTTTTTTAGTACGTCCTTGTATCTATATAACGACTATTGTATAGATACATTGTCTCTATTTAAAATCTCTAAATTTCATCTTTCTCTAGCCTTTCCTCCCCAGTAGTCCCCTCTCGACCCCAATGCAGCTTCCTTCCACGCTTACGGAGGATCATGAAGCAAAGCAACATGTCTAATACCCAGAGGTTCGAGAAATATGGAGTAAAATTGCTGCAACCTTGGAATTTGATTTTATTTTGTTGGACTGTTCAGTAGAAAAAGAAAAAAAAAGTATAAATTTTGATTTGGAGCCAAACAGAAAGAGGTGGGTTCATTGCAGCACATGGGGACCAAGTTGCTGACATAACAAAAAATTCGATTCAAAACACCAGTAGACAAACCTACTCCAATTCTGCCAGAAATAACTTCTTTTGTCACAGCATATGACATCTGATTTTCTAGCAGCCTTATATTTCTTTTCTTTTTATTAGTTAAGTATAATTCGAGTTGTGCCAGAATAAGAAATTGTCAAATTGATTTTCTTGAACTCGACGAGAAAAGAAAAGCAAAGATCGCTTCGCATCTTGGTAATAGTCTACTCTTGATGAGTAATGAGTATCTCTAGAATGTACGTTTATTTTAAAATGTAGGGAGATCATAAAGGTAATGTTTTAATCGAACTCTTCATTTATGAGAGGAGAAGCAGCAAATAGAACTAAGTATTGATAAAGGGAAAAATTATTTAAAAAAACATCCTGCATTTTTTTTTCCTTGTCATGTTAGGCCACCCTTGTCTGAGCACAGCAATTGCATTTTTAGTAACTTCTAAATTTGGTCACTTAAACGTGTCGTATCATGTCAAAGTTGGGTGAATTTTTTATATTTCAATTTATTTTTACACTAGTAATTTCAACCGGTAGCAAATGATAAACACATGACCATCTTCTCTTCCGAATTCTCTTAAAGATCGATTCGTCAAGTGGGACCAGTCTACTCCATCGCCACTCACATAAGAAGTTTCAGTACATTGCTTTACACCCTATACTTCCTCTTCAAATAACTTTATTTGTCGAAAGACATGCACGCTAATGCAGTAGACACAGATTCTTCCACACTGCTGTTGAAAGCGTATTCCTCGTGACCCTCAACCCCACCCCACCCCACCCCTTATGACATACACACAACACATGGAACTACCCATATATGTATCTGCTTATAGAGAGAGGGAGGAAAAGTTGCATATTTTTGTGCTTTAAGACAAACGAACCAAGAAAATGAGCTGGGAAGGTGGAGGAGGATCAACAGCATCATCCTCCGCAGCTGACGGTGGCGGAGGTGGAGGGAGGCGGAAGCCATCTTGGAGAGAGAGAGAAAACAACAGGAGAAGAGAGAGGAGAAGAAGAGCAATAGCATCAAAAATATACAGAGGGTTAAGAGCACAGGGGAATTACAATCTGCCAAAACACACTGACAATAATCAAGTATTGAAAGCTCTATGTAATGAGGCTGGTTGGATTGTTGAACCTGATGGCACCACCTATCGCAATGTAAAATCTTTTTACCTTTTTTTTTTTGCTTTAAATCTTCTTTATTTTATTTTTACATATTGGTCTATCTTGTTCAGGTAATTGTGTTTTTCTTTTATTTTTGGTTTTGCTTGCCTTTTTTCAGATTCATAGATTTAGATGTGATTTTTTTTTTTTTCTAATCAAGATTTCTAGTTTATGTATTTTATCTAGGGGAACTTTTTTAAGAGGAGGAAAAAAAAAAACTGGGCGTTCATATTGGTTTTGAATATTTAGAGTTCAATAATTGAATGTGTGTGGACGAAAAATGATTTGCATAGTCGACCTCAAATTTATTAGTCTAATAATTGACATTTCATGGATGATAATCTAATATGAGTTGATTGTGATGTAGGGATTCAAACCACCTCCAATGGAAATAGGAGGCACTTCAACAAAGACCACACCAATCTCTTCAAGAAATCCAAGTCCACCATCTTCATATTTCGCGAGTCCAATTCCTTCGTACCAACCGAGCCCATCATCATCTTCCTTTCCGAGCCCATCCTGGCTCAGTGCTAACACGTCGTTACCCTCGTTTGCATTCCTACATAATTCCATCCCTTCATCTCTACCACCTCTCCGAATGTCAAATAGCGCTCCCGTAACCCCACCTCTGTCATCCCCGACTAGACTCCCTAACCAATCTTTCAATTTCGAGTTTCTTCCCAAAGAATCCCTGTCTGCCTTGAACATTCCATTCTTCGCCTCATCAGCCCCGGTAAGCCCTACTCGCTGGCAGCGTTTGCGTCCAGCCACTATAACTGAATGTGACAAGTCCAACCCATCTAGTGCTGCTTCGCACCAATGGATGAACTTCCGAGCCTATGGAAATGCATCCGACATGGTTCCACCGTCTCCAACATTCAATCTTGTGAGACCAATGGCTCAACAAGTTCCCTCCAAGGACGCGATGTTGGAGAAGGAGACATGTACGCAATTTGACTCCAAGAATGTGGCGGCGAAGCCATGGAAAGGGGAGAGGATTCATGAGGTAGGATTAGATGATCTTGAGCTCACGCTGGGAAGTGGAAACACACAGATTTAAGTGATTTATCATATTATAATCAAGAATCATCATCTTCTTTGTAGAATGGGAATACTTGGTACACGCCTATAACGACTTTATAGACATTTTACCAAGTTCTCTTGATGCATACACATGTTAATTACAAGTCTTCTGATACATTCTTGTTTTGCTCTTGTTTCTAGTACAAATCCTTTTTGTTGCTAATAGGCAGAAGCACGGGACAAATATTGAAATCAAATAACAAATGTAATTTCTCTAATAGATGACAAATGTAGAATCCTATCACAGTTACACCAATATTAGTCATAGTGCAGACATATACACCAAGCCAATTCCTAAAAAGAATTTTACACTGTTGAACAAAGAAAACATAAATCAGGAACACTGCAAAACATTCAGTTACCATACTAGCACAAAAGAATGTGGATCCTAGAACAACAAAGATGACGGTGTTTTCAGCAGTTGGATTAAAATAGCATACAGAAGTTGGCTGTAAGTTATACCTAGACTCGATTTCTCCTCCATACTGAGCTTCAAGTGGTGAGGACTGGTGAGTTACAGCATGTTTGGCAGGAACGAATGAACAGTACTAGACAATATTAAGGAATTCATTATATTGTTAAGGGTCAAGTCAAATACTCCATACCAAACCCCCACTTACGGTTCACGAAGTTTTGACTCATTGAATGTGCACATCGTTGTCTCAGCTTCCTTTGTAACTTCTGTCTTTTCTAGGCGGGGTGTTGAATTCTTTTTGAAATCCATGTTACATTCATCATATCTGAAGCATGTCGTGAGATGATCGTTAACTAACCCAGCTACTTGCATGAACGAATACACAATAGTAGGGCCAACGCAGCAGAAGCCCCTTCGCATCAGATCCTTGCTTATGAGTTCTGATTTTGGTGTTTTAGCTGGTACTTGACGTGAATAATGAAATCCATTTTTCAAAGGTTTGTGGTTCACAAAACGCCAACAATAATTACTGAAGGATCCGAACTCCTGCTGGATCTTCAAAAACATAAAATTGGATATGGAAGTGAGGAAAATTCTCTTGGTTCATATTTTAATGTTTGGACAAGAAATTATAATGTTCTTCGCAAGAAAGTCTCTCTACACAAGGCTAGATATGCATGTTAATAATGATATAGAACATGTGCCACTTTTACTGTCCTAGGATCCAAACACGCTCCAGGCATTTGAGGAGGAATTTCGACCACCCGATCCAATTTTAGCAAACTGGGTATCTGATTTTTGAGAACCGGTATGTGTTAGACAAATTTTGGTCAGTTTGATTGTATAGGTCTATTAGAGCCACCAAAACATTTTGATATTTTACCCTTTGGTTTTTAAGTAAACCTATCGGTCCGGTTCAGGTTTAACAATCCCACATACAAGTTTAAGAGGATCAAAAGAACAGAGTTTTATTACCTTGAGCAGCTGTTTCGCATTTTCCACGATTGCACGAAGTTTAGGTTCAGATAGCAATGTGTTACCATTCATTTTCATCGATAGCAATTTCTTCTCATCAAATTTTGCAACTGATGACGGATCAAATTCATCAAAAAGCTTTCTACAAAAGCAATTCATTTATGATATCAAACACACACAAAAAATATACACAAAGGAGTAAAAGCCAAAGTTAAATGAGAAGTTAAACCTAAATGCTTCTCTCTTGCTAAGGATTGCCAGCCAGTTTAGTTCTGCCAATGCTTGTGATAAAACAAGTAGCTCAAAAAGCTTCATATCATCATGAACAGGGACTCCCCATTCCTCATCATGGAAAGAAGTATAAAGTGGTTCTGCAAGGTAAAATATCAAAATGAGCAGGTAGTTCTTAGAGGTATTTAAGCAACAAGCAATTTTAATTGTGTTACATTTCTTTTTCTTTGCACTATTCATTCTTTAGAAGTAAATATTTAATTCTATATTTTCACAGCATTTCTATACGTGTTTCGCAGTTGGAAATTGCATTAGAATAAAGATTCCAATATGTTATATTTATTAAAATTTCAAACTGACAGATTAAAAAATAAGGAAAGACTGTCTTGTCAATTCTAACAGACAATGAGGGCTCCCATAAAATGAAATGAAAATATGCTCCAAATTTCAAAATCCTATTTTGATTCTGTCAAAACTGGATCATGAAATACTTGTAATGCTTCACATACTTGGATGAACGTATTTGTAATCATAGAAAGATGCGAACTTAAAGAGAACTTTCCCTGAACAAGGGATATTGCATATCATCATAGTTTTTAATTGTTGATATGGAAGTAAACCTTGCTACCAAAACATAAAATTATAAGGTCACTTTGAAAATGCAATTTCTTAACAACTGTTAAATTACATGTGCAAATTGATTGATGCTTATAGAATCAAGATTAACCAAAACCTTACATCCGCTTATGTTTCAATATCTCATTCATTTTTTAGGCTTTTTCCATACATTTAGGCCTTGTTTGAGCTTCGTTTTGGGAGAAAGAATGCATTTTGAAATAGTAAATTAATGGAGAATAAGAGGTTAAAAATTAAGGAAAGTTTTGGATTTGCGTGTAATATTATTTTATTGAAGAATGCGTAGTTGAAAATGAGTTTTGAAAAAATGAATTTTAAGAAAAATGGAGCTCAAACAAGGGCTTAATTTCAAAGTTTGATGGCCATCAACATCGTACAATAGTAACCAGATCACTGCTATGTTGCCCAGATCTTATTTATGTTAGCAAATTGCAACCGTTGCAACGAACAGACAAGTAGAGTCGTCCACTAATTATCCCCGTATATATTTCGCACTCGGTCACTCGCTTTTCTAGAAGAAAAACAAAATAAAATAGAGTTCACATTCATTCTTCATTCGTTCTTCTAATCTAGTTTTACCAGCATTCATGTAAAATCATCATACAATTAATTCTCTTCCCTTCTTCTCTGATTTATTTCTTTTTCCCACACGTTCTATCATATTATGTTCTGACATCAGACCCACCCCCTAGTTTCTTCCATTTATTTATTTCATACTTTAATCCTCCAAAAAATTACCCTCGAGATATACATTTCTTCTATGTTAGCACATTATTTGCTTAGTAGTGAAACTGAGTCAACATTAGTTCGACTCGTTAATTAATTCAAGTTTAAATGCAGTTTTCTTGTTTCCAACTCCAAGCTGGTGCATTTCATCAAAACAAGCATGATATAAATTGCGTTGACTAGCATGGAATTGAGGTCTTAGAATTAAATTTAAACTTGAAATGATCTTTCACAAATTCCAATTCTGCGCAACCAAACATAGCATGAAAACAGTGTTATGAATCTCACACTTAACCTAGAATAGTAACACTTAACCTAAGAACTTTAGCACATTCAATTAATTCGATATCTAAACGAGATATTATACTTGTTAGTGATTAAGCAAACAAAAAAGGATTTCTATGGTGAAAGCGTGTCAATCAATATGTGTCTCACGTAGGAATTAGGCATCATACAGTCCAACATTTTCATGGGTTAATCAACTTTCTTCATCTCCACTAGAAAAGTTTACAAACAAAAATCTTCCAAAAATGTAAAATTGTAAAACCTTATAAAAACAAACTTAAATTACAGTAAAAATTGAAAAATTACCGGAATTTGGAGTGATCCAATCGCAGCGTTTAACAGGAACCGGAACCATTGGAGAGATAGCCAAAGCTTCAACTCTGTTAGGCATAATTTTGGCAGGTTTAACAATACCATTACTATTTCTCACATTCCTTCTTTTTGAGCACATACTTTTTGTACTTTTTGCAGTTGAGCCACTGCAAGAAGAAGAATCCGAAGAACTATCAGCTGAAACATTGTTCAGTACAACTGCAACAGCAGCACCGCCGCTGAGTTTCGGTAGCGTCTGTGAGGTTATTCTTTTAGGCTTCTCCACAGAGTTCTTTGATTGTATTTCCCTCTTCATCCTTCGTTCTTCCACGACCCGAACCTGGTTACCCGTCGGTGCAAGTATAGGCCGGGTTTCGGATCCAGTGTTTTCAATAGCCGCAGACATTGCAAGATTGCTCTGAAATTCAGAGTAAACTGTTTGCATTCACAGTGGTGCAAGCGAAAGGGTAAATTAGACGAGAAGTGGAGGGTAGAATTGGAAGAAAAAGTTTGCAGGGAAGTGAAATGTGAAGGGGGGAAGTTTTGGAGGGTTATAAATAACAGGAACTGTTCAGATATGGTGACCGGTAATAGCCAGTGGTGATGCTGACGTGTCAGGTGGTTAGTTGCAGTTTTGGGATGCGAAAAGGGACATTAGGCTGAGAACTTTTTTGTGATGTCTCGATTTTGCCATTGTCGAAGTTCAAAATTCAAATTCCTTGCTTTTATTTTTTCATTTATTTCTTTGTTTAAGAATTTTCTTTTAATTTTTAAACAATGATAAATCATCAGAGACATCGAGGCAGGGCTGAACGGCCTCTCGTGTTTCCTATCCCACCGAAGATTTTAAGGAGACGGGATGGATGGGATAGGATTAAAATATCTAATTTTTCGCATTATTAGGACTTGTTCGGTAGAGATTAAAAGTCAATTAAAATTGAAAATATAATCGTTATTAGGTCTCACTCGTTTAATAAAAGTTAACAATAACAACTATTTTTTCAATTTTAATCCGATTTTAATTTCTACAAAACACACTCTTACTTTTATTAGATTATTTATTTATTTTAAATACGATTTAATTTTAATATAGAAATAAAATAAAAAATAAAAGTTGGTACATGACTACTCAGTGGGTGTTTCGTAAGTATTAAAATTAGATTTTTAGTAGATTGTGATAGAAATTTTTAAAATGTGTGATTGAAAAGTTATGAGACTCATAAAAGATATGATTAGTATTGATTGTTTGACTTTTAACTTAGATTAAAATCAAATTTTAATCTGAAACAAACAGGATCTCAATATATTTTGTTACTTCTATACACTAATATCACTAACAACCTTGTATAAATTTTGATATTTTACACTCTCTCTCTTTTAATTAAAAAAATTATTTATCTATTTAACAATATCATTATTATAGGATATACAAATGATATGGTCATATAGATTACCTTCCTTTTTTTTTTTTTTTTGTGAGAATGTGATATGCCTAGAACTTGAGAAAAAAACAAGTAGAGATATTAAAATTTATTATATTTGAGCAGTATAAATTAAATTTCTAAATAAAAGAATTTATTTTTAAATTTGTTGTTAACTTAAGCTCACATGTACATGCGTTACACACTTAAAATTGACTAATGAGACGTTCAAAAGAAAAAGAAAATCAAAGTAATACAACTACAAATCGAGACGTGTATCATAATTAAGATATGGTTGCATCATTAATCATTATCAAACAAGAACACAAAATCAATCTACACTATTGGTAGAAAAAAAATCATATTTTTCTTCAGAAGAGCATTATAGGTATATCAATTTCGTTTTAGATGATACATGACACAAAAATGTTAAGGGTGTGTGTGATGCTCAAAATTAAATATGGTGTGGTGTCTCTATTATTGTCTCTTATTTTTCTAGGCGGAAGTTACAAACGTAGTCGGATAAGATTTCGACCCATGACAATACTTGGCCAAATATAAGCTATTAACTTAAAAATATGTAATTACATTGAAGTTAACAAATCAAGGGTCTTTTTAAAAAAGAAAAATACAATATCAAGGGGGGGTATATTTGGAATTGGAGTGAAAACGGAAGGTGAGTGGCAGTTGAAGGGTTTAGGCTAAAAGTCGCGTTCCAGTCGGTTAGAAGGTAAAATGGGAAGTCGTTATAGCGCCTTTGTTTGGTAGTATGTTTCTTCCCGTTGAGATAAAGAATCCAAAGCCAAAAAGTGCAACAGCAACGGCTAAAATGAACCGGTCTACCCATGTCGATTTGTTGGATTAGGATACGGNTAGAAGGTAAAATGGGAAGTCGTTATAGCGCCTTTGTTTGGTAGTATGTTTCTTCCCGTTGAGATAAAGAATCCAAAGCCAAAAAGTGCAACAGCAACGGCTAAAATGAACCGGTCTACCCATGTCGATTTGTTGGATTAGGATACGGTCCATATTGAAGTCGACTAAGGCCAGGGAACTAGTGGTGGCAATGGGTCGAACCAAGCCAACTCGGCCCTTATCCGCACGAGCCGAGATCGTGGCTCGTGGACTCGTTGCTTTTTGGCGAGTTCGGCTCGTGCTCGAGTTCGCCAAAAACTAGCAGTTTGGCTCGCCGGCTCGTCTATTTTTATTTTTTTTTACTTCTCTAAACCTAATATATATATATACACATTTTCTAAAAAAATGTATAT
>CAIGRN010189761.1:0-31700 GCA_903798345.1 Fraxinus anomala
TATTTTATAAATATCTAACAATATACACATATACATAATTTAATAGAGACAATATTCATATGAGCTCAAATAAATGCAATTTAACTATTTTATATTGAAATTAAAATAAATTTAGAACATATACACAGTGGATCAACGTATACCTGAAAGTGGTGAGAGAGAAAGAATACTAACTGTTACCCATTGATTTCTAGATTAAATTTTAACTAAACTTCTGTAGAATGAATTGAAAAGAAAGACAAAAAAAAAAAAAAAAAGATATATCACATTTGTCCCAATTATATATGCTTGTTTCGTTTTTCATGCGGATTAAGAAAGCATGTTTAATGTCATTGAAAAATTAATTTTTGTAAAGATCTTTCCTAGTTTACCCCTATTTAATTTTCAATATGTAAAACTAAATTATTGTTGGAATTAATAAAGAATTTGAATGATGTAATTTGATGAGAGTTGTTTCATGTTTTCAATAAGTGAGAAATATGTGTATTTTGATTATTTCAAGAAGTTGACATATTAAGTGGGGAAAATTTAATAAGGGTATATTGATAAATGAACACGACAAAATATTATACGTTAGGAAACAAGCATATATAGTTGGGACAAGAGAAAAATGAAACTTAGCCTATATAATTGGGACGAAGGGAGTACATTATAAATATTTCTATATCGAGTGTACATATAAGTAGAAAAAAATAAAAACACTCAGGTTAAATAATATCTGTGCAGGAAACTTCAAATTGGTAGTAAAAAACGATTTTCTTAACTCCTAAATCTCTCACCCCAAAGATCCCTATTTGAAATGAGAAGAAAAAAAATGATGAATTTGAAGTGAAGAATTTATGAGGATTTTAGAAGGGATTAAATAAAATAATAAAGTTTTGGAGAAGAAGATGAAGTAGGGTATGATGAAAAATAAAGTTTTAAAAATTTAGGATTGTGGGTAGTACATAAAAAAATTGAGTATAATTTATAAAATAATAAAAAGTTTGAATACTAAAATTTTAATTATTAGTTTTTAATTTTGACATTTTTACTGTTTTTAACGGAAAATTTGGTAGTTGAGAGTTTTTCGCACAAAAAATTTCAAACATGAAACATTCTACGATTTTCAATAAGTAGGGGTAATTGAAACATTTGAGAGTTTTTTGCTATTAATCATTTTAAAAATATTTGGTGTACATAATATATGTACATAGAGGTGTTCATACCCTCACATGGGGTGGGCGTGTACACCAAGCATATCTCTAATCATTTTTAGAAAATTATTGAAATATATTCAAAAATAATGTATTAATATAAAAAAATAACTTGTACTATTCAAAAATCATATCAAACGAGTCCTAAGTACCAAAAGTTACGTAGTTGAATGACAAGTTATTCCATATAGGGATGAAAAAAAATTCGACAAAGTCGATACCTGCGGGACCCCGCCTCGAAAAATGCTAGAATTACCCGCTTAATCTAGTATTCGGGTCGAGGACGGGACGAGAAACTTCATCCCAGGGCGACTACGGGTAGCGGGTACCCTCCCCGCCCCGTTTAATTTTTTTTTAGAATTCAGTATTTTAAATAGAAAATTTCATGAAATTTCATTAATTCTAATAAAAAATGGCAATTAAGATTATCTAAAAAAATATGACAAACAATAAAAAGTTTAGTTAACCAAATATATTTGAATAATTTAACCTTTAAATAAATAAATTTAAAAAATATAGACAATAATATATTTTTTAAATTTATTTATTTATTTTCAATAAAATGAATTATCAAAATTTTTAAAAAAAATTTCATAGTAATTGGGGCAATGACTCCACCCCTCCTTAAACGGGTAATAGAGAGTACGGAGCGGGAAATTATCCGATAGGACGAGGGAGGTTGCTCTACCCGCCCTATTGCCACCTCCTTCGCCTCGCTCTGTTGCATCTCTAATTCAGTATTCGTAAAACTAATGTATTACAAATTATCAAAGTAACAATGAATAAAATAAGAAAAGAAAAAAAATATAAATTGGACGTGAATTATTAAGAATTAAACTTTTGATATTTTTGTTTTGTTATAAAAGAAAGTGTCACTATTCTAAATTGATGCTTTTTGTATGGACATTTTCAGCAATTTCGCTGAATTTGAAAAAAAAAAGTATTCTACCAATGCTTATATTTTACTGTTTTGAAGAAAGCAAATGGAATAAATGTTGTGTATAATATTCCAAAAATTATCTTGCTTTTTTTGTAGCAATATTATTAAATGAATAGTTAAATCCATTAAACAAAAGCAAAAGGCTACAGAAAAGGCCAAAGAAGCTTCCTCTCTGCATCAACAAAAAGCAGCGCCAGCTCCACTTTGAAGGGATACCAAAGCAGGGGAAAAAATCCCGTTCTCTGTATTTGCAAGCATCATTCAACAATTTTCTTGATTTTTCTTTTTAGTGTTCATTTGAGCTTTCTGTTTTTGGTGAAATTTGATGTCTTTGCCTAAAAAACAAGATTATATAGGTTTAACAGAGCCTTCTTCGATGGAAAATTCTTCTTCTTCCTCCATTGTTTCTACAGAAAGTGAGAAAAACAGCGTTTTGAACCTTAAAGAAACTGAGCTGAGACTGGGGTTACCTGGTTCTGATTTTCTTGAAATAAAGGCTGGAACTGGGATTTCTCTTTTTGGGAAAGATTTGAAGGATGAGAGCAATAATGGGTTTTCACAAATCCCTTTGAAGAACTTGGTTTCAGGTGCTAAAAGGGTTTTTTCTGATGCCATTGAGGGATCTGGAAAATGGGGGTTTTCTTTAAATGATGGATCTGAAGTTGATTTGGGAAATGGTGGTTCTGGAAATACTAATACTTTGCAATGTTCTTTAGCTGGACCTTCTGGAAAAGAAATTGGAAACCCTAATCCTGGAAGGCCTGTTGAAGAGAAAAAGAATGAAAGTAATAGTGCTGCTCCTGCTTCAAAGTGAGTTTGGCCCCGCTCTTTTTCTTGATAGCAGTCTTTGTACTTCTTATCTTTGTCTATATTCTTTCACAATTTGTTTATGTTTCTTTTGCTACTCGTATGATGCTCGACTGTTTAGAGCTTAATCGTATTGTACACATATCTCCTTCACCGCATATTGCCGTAATATCACTCTGTTGCATGGAAGATTTTAGGATGGATAGTTACAGCAACAAAATGGACTTAGTTCTCACCTCGAGAGTGAACCACTATAAGTTCTTGCTTGTTTTCTTTATTATTGCTCATGTAAAGAGGGATTACCGCTTAAACAGAAATGTTTGGTTGTGATAAAGTTTAATTGGTTTTTGGGGCTTTAGAAAGTTTTGGCAGTCAATCTTCAGTTCTCCATTGAAAATAGTATTTTCTTGAACTTAAACTTTGTCCTCTTCGAAATCATCCTGTAATATATTAGCTTTGTTTTTCTTTTAATTATATCTATATTGTTTACAGTTAAAACTTCAAGAATCAGGTACTTCTAGCACCTAATTCGTTCTTCACAGCCACAATCTTTTGGAAGTTCGATAAATTTTCTTTTCTCCTGTTTATCTTGATAATATCTTTAAACTGACAAATCTTATGTTTCTCAACAGGGCACAAGTGGTGGGATGGCCACCAATTCGATCTTTCCGAAAGAACACCCTAGCCACCAATTTATCTAAAAACAATGATGTTGAGGGAAAATCGGGAGTAGGCTGCCTTTATGTTAAGGTTAGCATGGATGGTGCTCCATATTTGAGGAAGATTGACCTTAAAACCTATTGCGGCTACAAAGAGCTTTCTTCTGCTCTCGAGAAAATGTTTAGTTGCTTTACTATTGGTACTCTTCCTCTCTGGCTTCTCAAAACACATGTTTGTATGCGCATGCGTGTGTTAATACACAAACATAAATACATGCATATGATGCATAAGTAATTTTCATGAGATCTGTTTTTAGCTAGGGCTATACACCAAAATTTCTTATCTAAATCAGATCTGTTTTCATGACATTAGCATGTTTGGCTAAGCTTAAAAGTTACTTTTAAGTAAATTTTTGTTTGTAAGCACGTTGGATAAATTATTCTTTTCTAGCTTTTAAGTAAAAAAAGTTACTTATTATGAAAGTAACTTATGCAATTCTTAAAAAGAGTAACTTGTTCCAACCTTGATCTTAAAATGTTATTTATCTTAGAATTTGTTTAATTTAGTAAGATTCCACTGAATTTAATAATCTCATTGAAAATTTCTTCTCTTGCATGATTGTAATCCAGGGCAATATGCGTCTAATGGACTTCCCGGGCAAGAGCATCTTAGAGAGAATTGCTTAAAGGATCTTCTCCATGGCTCTGAATACGTTCTGACTTATGAAGACAAGGATGGTGACTGGATGCTCGTTGGTGATGTTCCATGGGAGTAAGTCCTACTTCCATATAACTTAATCTACATTTTCTGCACGAATTTGAAGATTCTATTTCATTTGGTTATCAAACACTGGCAAGAACCGAACAGTGTTGAAACAGGATTCATATAATTTGACTCATACTGGAAACAATTAGCTGTTTCATAATGTTATATCTTAAGCAGTAAGAATTTACAAGTTTTGTCTTTTGCTTTTAGGATGTTCACGGATTCTTGCAAGAGATTAAGGATCATGAAAAGCTCAGATGCAACCGGTCTAGGTATGGCTTACAACCTATAATCTGTCTTGGTGATGCCTATACGATTTCTTGGTGACAGACTTGCTTGAACATAATCTGCATTTCTTTAAGCATAATTAAATCTCCTGTATTGATAGATTAATGCACTTCAGCCACATTCACCAATGGTTGAAAGGTATTGAATTACGTATAAGTTTTCATGGGAAGCTTAAATGAATAAATTGATGTTGTTTGCAGCTCGAAGGGCTATGCAGAAGTGCAAGAGCTGATGCTAGGCATGAAGTATCAGAACGAGGAAATCATGAAGCCCCGAAAGATTTTATGTATCATTTATCTGAATTAGTAGATGTGTCTTATTGGAAGTACTTGCTTCCGCGTTGAAATATAAGTGGGAAGTCCAAAGTTTTTGCTAGTACTACATGTTCTGAATATGTAATTTTCTACTCGAATTGATGTGTAAATGGAGTACTTGTTTGATTGCAATTCCGTGTCTCATGCATGTTAATTGCCAAATTCCATTTGGGCTGGTAGAAATAACGCGCACTCTTGTTTTACTAGGATTAAGAGTTCTAAGAAAGTTTAGTTTAAGATGAAAGTGTAATCTCTGCAATGAGTTCCTCATAGTTCTGAAATAGAGATGAATCTGATATCTTATTCTCCTTGATTTCATCTCGGTCCAGTGTTTTCTTTTAATCTTGTCTGGTCAACCTTAATTGTACTAACAAATGAAAAACACAAGGAATGCAGTGTAAAGTAAAAGAAGAAGGCAGATGAGGAGATCCGAAATCAGATTCTCGTCCATCGAATCCAAAGAAACGCAAATGCGAGCAGACAGGGATGTAGACCAAATTGCGATTAAGTATCGTAAAAAGAAGATATGATGACAAGAAGTCCCAAAATGAAAATGAGCCAGATGTAACTGGTGCTGGTCAGGCTGTCACGACCTGCATTGAGATGAATGCATGCTTTCGGGTTTTGGATTTGCCTATGATTTCTTTGCTGCCTCGCTGATGGGCACCGGCTGCCCGTGTCAACAGTGCTCCAGCATCTTGTTCGTTGTTTTCTTCAGTTAACTGAGTTTTCAGTTCGTTAACGAGTGTGATTGATGTATGATGAAAATTGTATTTTGACCCCCTCGACTTTTAAATGGACACCACGGTCTCTCTCCCCAAACCAATCAAGAGACATGAGCCAACATGGACCATGGTCCATTGGTTCATTCCAAAGGTGTCAAATAGGTCTAACTAAATTAGAGGGGTCAAAATTATTGTGTCCAACTATCAAATGACAAGGTTTTTGAAGTTAGACTTAAACATCCAAATCGAACTTCAACATACTATCAAATGACAATGCTTTTCTTACTTTCTTAATATCATCCTTTTTTTTTTTGGGGCAAAAGCACCATAAATTCATAATCTCCAAGTGCGATACTGTTTTGAGATGAAGATCAAACATTCCCTATTTATGGAAGTTTATAATTGCTTATAAACTCACTAGAATCTAATTTTATCCACACATCACACGTACACAAAGTAAGTAGAAGGAGCCTCGTCTTGTTCTCCAACTAAATGTGCAAAAGAATAAACTTTTCCCACTGGCTACAAACACAGAAAGTAGAGACAGGAGAGAGAAAGAGAGATGGAAATTGCATCATCAACACAAGAGCCTCTAAACTCAGCACCATCATTCGCAATAAGAGGATCCCCCAGCGAAAATTTCTTAAGAAGTATTTCAAATAAAGAACCACGGTTTACAGAACCCCCATCCATACCCCCACGGCTGAGCACCACCACTCTCTCTCTAAAACCTCTCTTCTCTCCCCCTCCATCGCCACCTCACCACCACCTCTCCTCCACCACACCCTCCAGACTACACGACCTTCACACAACTTACAAATGCATTTCTTCCGTACTTAAAAAAGACGGTCAAATCTTGTCCATTGCAACCTCCAATGGGCTTGTGTACACCGGCACACAAGGCAACGTCATTCGAATATGGAAGCTGCCGGAGTTTGCCGAATGTGGGCAGCTTAAAACTAAAGCATGTATGGCAGTTGCATTAGAAGTGTCAAATGATATAATTTATGCAGCCTATGCTGATTGCAAAATAAGGGTTTGGCGCCGGAGTTGGGACGGAATTATCAAGCACGTACGCATAGCAAAGATACCGAACACCGGAAGTTATGTCCGGAGCTACATCGCCGGAGGCAAGGATAAAATGGTAATTTTTATTATGGTTTTAATTCGCATTTATGGCTCTTTAAATGCTCATCTGTAAAGTTGTCTACAATTTAATATGTGGTATTGGATGAGAATGGGATCTTAAAAGCTACTTGTCTATTTGCGGTACCAGATGTATAATCGAAAGAATGTGAGAATACCATCCAATTAGAAATTGTTCGTCGAGTTGGTGTGCTCGACTAAACATGATCAATAGGAGCTAGACAAGAACAATATTTCTTTAATTTTTCTTAATCAATATAAATAAAATGTCGAATTAACAATATTGAGGATTTCTTCTTGATTATTACGTTCATTTTATTTCAAGAACTTAAAATTTGCAATTTGCTCAATTTAGATCCAAGTTCAATTAGTTTGACTAAAGTAAAAAATATGATATGGCCGCCTAGATTGCCATGCCACCTTTTCCATTATGAAGACTTAAATTCAGTGACCAACATTAACTAAGTGAAATTTAGTAATGTCCAATATAATTCAATGTGTGTTTATACACTAACTTGTCCTTAAGTCCAATTTAAAATTAAATGTTAGACAGCAAATTAATATGAGCACATTGAGCTGTCAGTCTTTATTCTTGTATTTATTTCCCAATAGTTAGTAAATTAGACTAGATAAATTGAATGTGTATAGGAAAATTTTTGAGCAATTTTAATTCCAGATTTGCATTTATTGTGGCTTTTCAACCTAATTATATGAATATAATTGAATAGTCTACACACACATATATAAACGTGTTTGGTAAGTATATATGTACTCGACATTACTATGAACAAGATTTCATTTTTTTTTAATTATTGTTGAGCATTTTAAGGGCTCATTTGGCATCGTTTTTGCTTTCGTTTTCTATAGAAAAAGATTTAGACGAAGCTAGCTTAATTTTTGCTTCAAAACTAGTTCTTAAAAGCAGTTCTTCTGTTAGAAGTGTTTTTAGAGGAACCACGTCATATCAAATTCCTCTAAAAACTATTCTAACCAGAAGATACACTTTCATAAAATTAACTAAATGAGTTCAAAAGTTGATTTTGGGGTTTCAAAAGCTCATTTTCACTGTTCAAAAATCACGTGACACGGACCCTAAATAATAGGTACCAAACATGCACGCATTAGTACCAGGTACCAATTGTCGTTCTTTATTAATGCATTCAATTTATGATACACACAATATGTACAGCATGAATTTTCACAGAATTTCTACAGATGAGTCACATGGTAAGTGGGTCCCGCTTGAATTTAATATTACCAAAAAAATTTGACCCCACCTAATTGTATGTATTCTGTAGAACTTCTGTGAATTCTTTTATGTGAATGTAGCATCATTCGAAAAATAATTGGCAAAAACTGTTACAACCTTGTATTAATCAAACAGATGAAACATATGGGGCCAATATCATCACTGGCAATCAATGTATCATATGACATTTTGTACTCAGCATCCCTTGATAGAACAGTAAAAGTTTGGAGACTCTCCGATTTCAAATGCATCGAGACAATCCAAGGCCACGGTGAGGCGATCAACGACATTGCGGTAGCGGACGATGGAGTTCTTTATACCGCATCCGATGATGCGACCGTTAGAGTATGGCGGCGCAACTTTTGTAATGGGGCTCTTCCCCATTCCCTCACCGTGACCTTGCCAGCAAAAAGTTCTCCGGTCAAAACTTTAGCACTAACGGTAGATGGCGGGGTGCTATACGGTGGTTGCACGGACGGCTACGTGCATTACTGGCTTAAAGGGTGGTTTTCCGGCCAGTTGCAATATGGCGGTGCACTTCCGGGGCACACTCATGCTGTGATGTGCTTAGCCAGTGTGGCTAACTATGTTGTGAGTGGCTCGGCTGATGGGACGAGCCGGATTTGGATTCGGGAACAAGATGGTCGACATGCGTGCATTGGTGTGCTTCAAGGTCATAGAGGACCTATAAGGTGCGTGGCTGCCTTTCCTGAACGCATATCGGAGGATACCGAGGAGGGTTGCACTGTTTATACGGGTAGTCTCGACGGAGTCCTTAAAGCATGGCGAGTTAGGAGCACAAGTCAAATTCGAGATTCCACCCAGAATGCTCGCGAGTATTTTGAGCTGCCTTGAGGGAATGATCAAGATTTGTCGAATCTTATTGAAGATATATATATAAATTATTTTCTTACTAAAACTTAAGCTGATGTCGTCATAGTACATAAAAGTTTTAAATTCAAGTCTCGACTGACTTGTGGTCGAATATTTGTTATGCGCAGCACTACCTTAAAGAGAGGCGTTATTACCTGGCATATTCATTCACTTTTTCATATTCACTCTCTTTTTCTTGCAAGAAAGTAAGAAAACGAAAACTCAAAGACAATATGTAACAGATTCATAATTACGTGACTTTATGTTAGTGCTTGATTGCAAAGACTTAGCATCCGTTTGGCAACCAACTACTATTCCCCTTCATAAATTATATATAAATTTGCCCAACGGAGGCCGATAATATTGAGCAATATAAATGTTCAAAGTAGACATGAAGTGACTGGTTTAGTACTTTATGTAAAGAAAACAATCATTAATTTACAAAACTCACTAATCGAATTTCGTCGTCGTCATTAGTCGAAAATGCACGAATGATACGGTAAATTACAGTGCAAAAAAATGATAAAAGAACATGAGATTTCATATAATAATTCTTTATTGGAAAGAAGAACTTACAACAATTTTTAACAAATAGTAAACAAGAAATAAGTGGAACTTTCTTTGATCACTTGGTAGAAGGGCTCTCCTATGAGGCAAAAATATACAAGATCATCTGGTAATATTCTTGATATCTGTCTTTCTGCACCTTAAAATGGATGTTCGAGTTATGATAGACATCACGAATCATGTGAAAATAGGCCTCGTGGAATTTGGGGCTCCATTTCAACCCCTTCACTCGAGCCCTGATCGCTATGAGACTCGTCATTTTTCAGCAGCCGCCGGATCCAATGACACAGCAGACGGAGAGCCACAAGGATGCCAATGACAATCAAGATCGAAATCAAATAAGATTCGACCGAAGAATTCTTGCACTGAAACAAGAATCCCAGTAGGCAAACCATGGTTAAACAAGTACTAATGAAGAAGAGAGATTCCTGTTTTGAACTGATATACTGTGGTCACCTGTTTGACAAGAATGGTATAGAATTGATGTTTATCAAAGAGAAGAGGACATGGGAAAAGAAAAAAGTGTCTCTCCTGAGGATAAACTGTTTTGTTTTTAGTTGAAGACTTGCTTTTGCAATTCTACCAGTCCAGTCCACCAGTAGAATCAACAGGAAAAACCTGTTAGTTGACACTTGGAACTATGTCCAATTGTTTGGGTCTTTCATATTGGAAAAATTTCTAGTAAATGCGGGACAATGGAGTACTCAATTTTTCCGGCCACTATTTAATTGACATGCATATAAAATATTGAGTATCTAGCAATAGAAATAGATTGAGTTTCCATATTTCGAGAGTACTAGAAACTAAATGAACTTTATTTTGCCGAATGTCCGAGCTTGTATATTGGATAAAGGGGGTGGTAGCCGAAATTAGATTGTCTGATTATTTGTCAAATGAATTTGTGGAAGAAACTGTCTCCTTTTTTGAATGCTTTATTTTTTCGACGTTACCAAGGTGTTTTAAGATAACACGTGACATTTTTAAGCATTTGCTATGATGTAAACAGGGTCAAGTCTAGATTGTAAAATGGTTTAGTCCTTCAAATATTTTAGTAAAATAATTTTTTGGTAGTAATAGTTCAACACAGCACACAATGGAAACCAAATAAAGGCTATATAAATGTTACTTTCAAGTGAAAAAGTGAAATGGTACTTATTTTGGAAGTATAATTTACGCAAAATATGCAAATTGCTTAATTTCAACTTCGGTCAATAAAGAATTTATTTTAGAATATACAAAACTTTTTAAGCTTAATGATATTTCTTGTTGGATTTTCAAGACCAAGAACTGGTTAATTATTGGACCCATCTCTCGAGCAGAACCTAGCTCAGGCCCATCCATTATTAGCCCAACAACAAAACGCAAATAGTTGAAATTCTAATCCAGCAGTCCCAAATGAAAAATGATTAAAAGTCGCTAGAGGAAGGGCTTGAACCTTAGCAGAATCCTGAGAGTATGAAGGCTAATAGATTGCCTACCTTCTAAATAGATCAGAAGTAGACCTCTCAAATGGATGGGGTAATTTTGTGCATTATTTATTGGCATATTATTATATCGTATCATATGTCATCATTGTATAAATGTATTTTTATCGATATGTTTGTCCCCAACTAAGTCGTCGGAACAAGTATAACACCTAGGATCTCATTGAACAGTTTTCAGGCTGTCGTTAGAAGTCAATTTGATTAATTATATCGTGATTATCGATTAAAAATAACTAAGAAAGAAACTCCTCCCCCCACAAACCCCAATTTGCCATCCCATGTAGAGGGGGTACAGGAAATTAGAAAGGGTAGGGGTGGGCAAAGGCAAACTACATGATGTCAATCTATTGCAACCTTCGATTTATTTCGCAATATTTTCATGGTATGATTACTTTTTCCACAATTCATGTTTGGCTTTGCTTCATATGTAGAAGCAAGCTTTTTCAGACAGTATCACTCTCGCTAATGCCCTAAAGAAACACAAAATGAAGCCAAGCCACTTTTGGCATTCTTCATTTTTTTCACTTTTGAGCTAAGCCAAACATGAATTACTGCACTCTCACACACAAACACACCTCATGCACAACTGGGCTATCGTTATTTGATCCAAAAATAATACAACGAATTTTTATTTCATCATTCAGCAAATGTTATAGTGTGTGAAGTCAATACTAACTTTCTTCATTTATCTATCCTTCATTTTTACTTTCCTCTACATCGGCTTCCCTTGCAAATCCAAGTTCCGACATGTCTTGCTTTGCCATCAAGTTCCTGCAAACGCCCCCACGAAAACTTGCCTTAGACCTTAAATCAGCTCTTACAATTAAACGGTGGTATGAATTCAACAAGACAGAAAAATCCTAATATGGCAGCAAGAATGAGTCGCATTGTGATTTAGAACACTAACTTGAAGGGTTATATCATTTTCTCAAATAACTGAAGTTACATTATTGCTTAGCAGCCGCAAAAATAACAAGATGTCATTAAAAATGAATAATTACAAAAACAAACGATAAGTAAAATATGTTACTAAGTTATGGATAAAACCAGAAAGGAATAAAAAACACCAAAATATGTCAAGTAAAATGAAGGGAACTTACCTTTCCATACGGCATTCGAGGTACTTTTTAGACAAGTGTCTACAATTTTCAGATTTATGGCCAGCAGATTTTAAACAACTGATATAGTCTTTCTTCTCCTGAAACAACCAACAAAATACTAAGTAAACTTGTCATAAATAATTCACAAATCTAATCACAAATCTAATATCCTAAATCTTGTCAAAAACAAGTCAATCATCTAGTCTTTCATGGTGCAATCGAATCCAAAGATGACGAGCCTGATCTCCCAACCATTTATGCTTCGCAGTTCAATTGGCTCCACCCCACCCCACCCCACAGCCTGCTGTGAACAATGGGTCCCATCCTGCATCCACCAAGAACATTTCTAGCACTACTTTCATGGCTATCGTACCTGGTCACAGAGATGCATGTGGTCTAGAGGGAATACTCCTTTTTCTGGTGGTACTGGGCTCAATCCTCTATTTCCACCAAATGCTCCCCCTTCAAATTCAGCAGGTAATATTATTTTAACGCACAAACAAGAAAGATGTACAAGAAAAGAATCTTGTATACTTGCACATTGATCGAGTAAATCTAAACCCGCAGGCTAAGACAATCTTTCTACTATATGAAACTTTTGGTCCATGGAGAGATGAACCCGAGAGTCCAAATCAAATAAATGAAGGAAAAAAGGGGGAAGAAAGGAGCTCCAGGCTTATTGTACCTGAATTTTTAAAGCTAATTTGCACAGAAAAGTTGTTTTATTTTTCAAATTGGATCTCACACGATCAACTTGACAATGAACTTTAACTATGAGAATACCAGCATAATTTGTTAAGATTCAAACAAGACAACCAATAATTCGACATCGATAGTCTTAAATTATAATAAAGATTCAAACAAGATACAAAAGAAGAATCTTTCTTTCATAACATTGGATTGAATATATGGACATTAATAAACGAACTGATGATTTTTTACATTTGCACAGGAAAAATTATTGTGTTAAAAATGAAATTTCACGCGAAGAGAAGATAATAAAACATAAACCCTAACAAGATAAACCGAAAAACATTTACCTGCACTCATTTGTCAGATTTTGATTACTGTTTTCTTTTTCGTTGTCACTTTCTTGAACTGCTACTTCAGAAATCTATCAACTGTAAATCCATATCGCATTTTAATATATAGTAACACAGATGGATCTTACATGAAAATACTGCATCGTTTGAATAAGTTGGGAAATTAGGGATTCGGATTCGTCGTGGAGTTGTTCTGTGGGCATTAGCTACGAGCTACGTCGTTTCATTAGCCCAATGTTCATGTTGCTTTGGAGAAATCGTAGCGTGGTCCTCAATGTTAAGGGTAATAACCTTTTGGTCCTTAACTTTTATTTGATTGTATTAACCTCAATTTTTAGAACAATTTGACCATCCTAAGAAGATTTCCATTCTATATATACCCTAAATTGAACAAAATATACTATCATTATCCAACAAAGCCGACCGTTATTGTGAGGAATTTGCCAAGTTGAATTACTATCATTATCCGATTTTTACTACCCTTAGTTTTAATGTTTAGATACGCTATAATTATAATCACTATTTGCCAAGTCAGTCATATATCAGTTTTAACGTCTATATCAACAAATTACGCTAGTTAAATTGACAACAGTGGACAAAGTAGCTGTCAAACAAATCATTTTGAGTGACCTAATTGCACTAGTTTAAGATGAGTGACTCACAAGAAAATGGAATTTAGTTGACCGATTGCACCAAATCGAAGATGAGAAAACTATTCATTAGAAAGAAAGAAACATGTAATAAACATCTAATCTCATACTTCATGTGATGGTCATTCCTGATGACTGCACAAATTTGACGACTCCAACAGAAGTTTAGCACGTTCTCGATTTTCTAATTCAACTACTTGGACATATACGGTAAAAGTCTTCGCCATCATCAACCAATATCATGAATGGGGAAAAAAGAGGACAGAACTAGAATGACAGAATGCAGCATGCCTATGTCTAGGAAGTAAAACTAAGGATGCAAAGCAGACAACATAGTTAAAGAAGAATGTACAATTTCCATTAGTAAAAATTCAATGTACATACGGGCTTCAGGTTTCAACCCAATAAGTATAATTCAACATTCTCTGTCTTAAAATTCGTTCTTTGAGGTTTATTAACAAGAAAATCATAAACCCGCTTCTCAAAAGAATAGCAGTCATATTTCTATGCTGAAAATCGAGTAAGATCCATCTTACGCCAAATGAATTTATTTCTTCATTCATGCCAGTCTGTGAGTGAATCTGAATTGCCACCAGGGGTTTTAATAGTCTTCACAGGAGGACTCAGTTAGTCAGAGTTGGTCGATGGCCTGTATCACGGGGGTGCTGAATTACGACTAGGACTGAATCCGTTAAGCTTCCTTTACATGGCAATGTTGGCTATAAGAAACCAAAGTAAATTTTAGAAAGAACCAACCAACGATGGCTATAACATTATTGAACTTTTGTTAGTGAAAATACAAGGGCTTCACAAACTGCAACTTGGGATTTGTTAAAAATCGAATAAGAATCACTTACTACACCAATGTGCCATTCATGACTACTTAAATCTTTAAAAGTTTCTGCATCCATTTCCTGCAATAAAATGACACATACTTAGTCTCGATTTTAAGCTGCGCCAAACACATGTTTTAGTTGTTACTTAAAAAAGTAACTTAGAAAACCATGTTTGGTAAAATAAGTAACTTAGAATTATTCTAATCTACTTTTAAACACAGCCAGACATGCTCATTTAACTTTATAAAATCCTGCAAACTACGTATAAAAGAAGCATTACTCATTGCAAATTATAAGCAGTATTTAACAACTAAGTGTCTAATCAAACGCTCCATGATTTTGATTTGGTTAAATGTCTCGATAAGTGGAAGAATTTAGTAAATGAAACCTCCACTTTCTGAAGCTCCAGCTCTGTAACGATCATTTTCTACACACACACACACAAATAAAATACGATACAAGTATATTACTACTACATTTCAAGTTTTCTATCAAGAATTTCTCTGTTTTTTGGGACATTTTTTCAGTACTAATAGTTGGCACAAAAAAACGAGAGAACTTAATGTCACTAAGATTATTGAAATGTATACAAGGCAAAAAGAATAATTAATGGAATACATGAAGTACTCAAAGGTTAAATCTTTTTCACTTACAATGCTGTAAATTGGAGGCACCATTATTTCTACTTTAGACTTCAAAGTAGGCATAACAGAGAAACGAGGTGTCAACTGTTGTGACCTGAAAGTCCATCTGTCATAAATAGGGTTCAATCATGTTAGATTGCTGGAGAATATGAATTTTGTTCAGGAAAACCCATAATAATTCTTACATACCCTATGTACAGAAATATGAAAAATTGTGCCCATTCTCGAACCAACAACCGAATCCAGTAATTTTCCAATGATGTATCCATGTTGATGAAAATCTGGACAGCGAAATGCTCAATTACTGCATGGATCAATCTTTAGAATTTCCTATTTTTGTATGAAGAATATGTCAACAAAAGATGGTTCATACCGCAAGTTCTGCCACAGCCACAATTTGCATTGCTCCTTGAAATTTCCTGGAAAATGTAAAGAAAGAAACCCTGGTCAGCATTTTTTTCTCATTAGATCTTTTCTTCTTCAGAAATGAAATCTACTAATGGAAAATTATGAGTGATAAAGCAAGTCGCCTACCAGGAACTTAGGGGATAAAAATTTGTCAATGGAAATTTTAAATAAATTTTTTTCTTCCGTTTAACTAAAGCTTTCACGAGAGATGATTAAAAAAGGTATTAAAGATAAATGTCATGAATTCAAGTCTCGATGCCATCCATTTATGAAAATTCCACATCTTAAGCCTTTGAGGGTTTGTTGAGGTCAAGATATAAAATAAATAAATATTTCTAACTTTAAGCAGCACCTTTGACGATATGCTTCAACAGAATGTGAATATGCTTACTTGAACATGATGTATTTTGTATAAACTGCATCATGCATCAAGTGGACATCCTCGTCTTCTATAAAGCTCAACTGTTCCCGCAAAACTATTAAGTTCTGAGATACATGGTGGAATATCATGTAGAAAAAAATAGAATAGTTGAGCAGCAGTAGTACCTGTTTTACAGAAAGCATAATACTCAATGTTAAATTAGGATAAGAATAAAGTGGTATTGCCACCCAATTTAACATTTTATCACCGTCACGCACAGTTCGAACATAAAAATAAGGGGTAAAAACATTATTGGTCCATTCAACTTGATCACCCAAGTTTCCTCTCTGTTTCAATTACATCACAAATTAGCTTTTGATATTAAAATTAACGAGTTTCCCTATGCGGCAGATTCCCAAACTGTATATTCTGTACATCATGTTGGATAATTCCTTAGTTTTACTAACATAATCCAACTCAACTCAAACAGAAAGTAAAAAATTCGGCAAATAAAATGAAACTTAGCTAAAAGTTTTAAGTGACCAACAACGCTTTTATTGCCCTAAATATAAGTGAACTAATGAGGAAACTCACAAAGAAATAAGGTATAGAAGCTCTGTAACCAACTAGAGTCAGGTAAAAGATACACCCAAGAGCAGCAGTGGTTCGCCGCTCAGACACTGAAAGGCGTTCGCAGGTGATGCAATAGCCATTAGAAATAAGCATGAAAGATACAAAAGCAACTGTCTGAAATAGCACTCCAATAACATAGGCTCCAAAAGACATCCATAAAGAGCATACATGCGTATAAAAACACGAATTCCTGAGGCAAAACATGATCAAATAAACAGCATATTAAACAATCATAACAAAATTTGTACAATATTAGCACCAAAGTTACTTAGTTTCAAGTATAAACGCGTACCAGAAAAGGAAAGATAAAGAGTGTTGCAAGGCTTTAATCAACGGAACAGAGGCAAGCGCCCACTGCAATCTATTTGTCTGTTCTAGTACATATAAAGAACAATCACAGAGGAATAATAAATTAACAACAATGACAAATGTTATTAGCAATAAAACATTAATCAGAAGCAAAAAATCCCACTAGATTGAATAATAATAATAATAAAAAAAGTCAAAAACTGATTATCAATCACACATCATTTATGGATGCTCTAAACAGTAAAAATACGAGAAACACAACAAAATTAATAAATCCCGCAAAAAAATAAAAATAAAATCAAGAATTCAATAAAATGAACTGAAAAAATTGGACCTTTAGCAATTTAGCTGAATCCCATTAAACTGAATTTATTTTTATTTCAAACATTTTTATCCTACATTCTCACACATTATCAGCAGCTAGAAATAAACTAAATTAAATTAAATTCGAAAAATAAAGAAGTAATTGACCTGAAGATGGCGATAATTGTAGGTATTGAAGGCCCAAGAAAATGCAGAGAAGAACCAAATGACCATGAAAGCCAAGTAGAGTGGCGGCAGCGGCCGGTACGCGGCATCTACTCCGTCACCATACGAACCCAGAATCTTTCCATTCTCCATTTTCACACACGTTTTCGCTTTCAGTTCTTAAATGGCAATTGAGAGGTTTTATATAGACAATCCCACAGGTGTTCAGTTATTTTCTTTTGTATTATTAATTTATTCCACGGAAGGCCCTTTTTTTTTTTTAGTTGACAAACTAGAAGTAATTAAACGTTCAATTATCATTTGGGATTTTGTTAAAAGAAAATAACATTCGGGATTTATGAGGAGAAAAACAATAGGAGAATAAATAGAAGATATTTGATTATACTTAAAAAGTAATTTTTTCTCGACAATTTGTCTACATAAGCGTCATTTTAGTTCTATCGTAATGCTATATCGTGTTCTCTTTTCTTTGTTTTTTAATGCTGACGAGTTTGTACAATATTATAATTAGAAACTATTTCATTTTACTGAAAAGATGTAACTACGAATCGAGGGTAACAAAGTGAAACATAAAAAATTAATAAAATTGAATTCTACTTAAGAATCATGGAAAACTGAAGGCAAAAATACTAAATTTGAAAAAGAAAATTAATGAAATTGTAAAATAATATTCTTTTGCTACACATCTTTATAAAAAAAAAAAAAAATTAACATAGAATGTAAAGGCGATGGGGCCGGGTTTTAGGGGTAATGCAGTTGTTGCAAGTGCTTGATGTTGTCATACAACAAAACCATCACCCCAATTTATTAGGGTTTAACTGACCCATCAAAAGATTGCAATGTAATTATGTATGTTTTTTTTTTTTAATATTAATTTTAGAGCATGATAGAGATTCGTTTGACAAGACTTCCATTTTTCATGGAAGAGTTTTTTGAAAAAAATATCTTAAATCATCTTAATTTAAAAGATCTTTTAATAGGACAAAACACTTTTAGAAATTATCTAAACATATTTAAAAACAATTTTGACTTTTCAAAAATCCAGCCAAACGACCTAAATATGCCTCTTATCTAAAATACAGACGAAAATCAAGTTAATTTGGTAACTTCTTATTATGTATTCAATGTCAACATAATTGATTAATCCATGATATGTGTTACAATCATGCTTGTGCACATCATTGTCTATACCTTCGTTTACATCATGCCACGTGTCCTTATCTCATTTGTCAGTTTAAAAAAAAAAAAACTGTTTTCCATCCATTTATTTCTTGACATTACATCAAGTATCAACATGAATGTATACAATTGATGTACAAATGACATAATTCTATTTGTTATATTTCAGTCTAACATACTACAAGATAAAATAATACATCAAAGTTAACATTAAAAAGGATATAAGCGAGAAGAAATCTTGTTTGAGGCGAACACTTGTCGTCTAAACTATTCGATCTTGATCCAATGTTTAACACAATATGTTATACTAAAATTATCAAATTATGTGTTGGTAAAATAGTAATACAATAAATCTTTATATAAGGAAATAATGAAATGAATGGAAAAAAACTCAGTCAATATACATTTGAACCAATCAAGAAGATTTAAATCTGTCCAACTACTTGCAAGTTTAGGGCAACTGATTTGACCTTATAAATGGCCAAGATTTTCTGGATAAGTTTAGGCTTTACTTTAATCTCAAAGAGGAAACCATAAATTAGGTTAACAAACTCATTAGCCAGCTAGTTTCTTTCATAGTACTTTTGTATATAAAAATGAAAAACGAAAAGAACTCCAACTTAATTTAATGCGAAGACAAATACCTAACATTATGTTATTCAACAATTCGAGGTTGTCATATCCATCAAATCGATATGTTTAATATAATCGCTTGACATTCCACTCATCAAACTGCGGGTATAGTCGAACAATGGCAAATGTTGTCAATGATAACTTTAGCAAATTACAAGATCTTAACTTTGAGGTGGATCACAAGATTTAGAAGGCATTGAGTTTAAATCTGGATATATGAATTCTATATTTCTCAAGAGTTATTAATATACATCTATTATAATGAAATAATATTAATATTAACTATTATTTATTCACAAAATTTTCTTTTCCAACTCAACTACATTTTTGACGTGGTGGAGATCTATGCCTTCTTTGGGTTTTTCAAAAAACTAAAATACAACCGTAGCTTTTTCTAGGGATGGCAATTGGATAGTTGATACAAGAATGATAAGATGTTGTATTCGCTTGAAAATAGTACAGTTGATATATACAGGTTTGATAAGGATATAAATATATGCAAAAAAATATCAAAACTCATATGCTACAACGTAGATTTAGGCATTCACTAACGACTAAATCCATAACAAAAGTGTTTTGATGACAACTAACCGATGCATAGACACAAGTGTAAGTTTTCATGAGTTTCACGATTTACAATTCTCTTAGAAAAAAACTTTTTATGATAACTCGTACGATAAACATAAAACTATATATATTTCTTAAATAGTTTAGAACGATGTACACATAACCTAAGCATCTACTCCATAACTTAGAAACCAGTAAAAGGCCATAAAATCTACACTAAAAAGACAAAATCTAATATTTCTTTCATCGACAAACATAACAGAAACACATAAATGCTGATAAATGGCATTCAAAATCAAATTGTGTTAACCACTAAGGGAGTGACATCTGATGATGAGATGGTGCTGTCAACCGTACTTGTCCATGTGTAATCATCATTCGAGAGTAATATTGATTTTGGTTCGTGCATCTTTACCCCTTGGAATGAAGTTTCTACAGAAGTCGAAAATGTTTGAGACATTCTAATACCTTCTAACTCCATGACTACTTCTTTCATAGTTGGCCTATTCTTTCCATTCAAATTTAAGCATCTTTGTGCAAGTTTAGCAACTGCAATAAGCTCCTCCCTCCCACCTTGCTTTAAAATCTGGGAGTCAAGAATTGTTTCGAGATTGTTTCTTTCCATGCGTGATAGAAATCGTGTTGCCAAACTTCTTTCCTCTTCCGTTCTATCAAAAGAAATTGGCCTTTTCCCAGTTAAAAGCTCAACAAGAACAACTCCAAAACTATAAACATCACTTTTTTCTGTAAACTGACTGGATTGGAAGTATTCAGGATCAAGATATCCGAATGTCCCTTTCACTAGGGTTGTTAGGTGAGTTTGATCCACTGCAATTGACCTTGAAGTTCCAAAGTCTGAAATTTTGGCTGCATACTTTTCATCCAAGAGTATGTTACTAGACTTGATGTCTCTATGATAGATTGGAAGAGAAGTTGCATAGTGAAGATGGGCAAGTGCTCCTGCAACTTCTAGTGCAATTTTCAAGCGCATATTCCATGAAAAAGGGAAGTCAGGGCTATCATCATGGATATGATCGAAAAGGGTTCCATTGGAGATGAATTCATAAACTAGCAAAGGAACTTCTGTTTCTAAACAACATCCAAGTAGCTTCACTACATTCCTATGATTGATTTGTGAGAGTAAGACAACCTCATTAATGAACTGCTCCACTTGGTTTTCATCTACCAATTTGGATTTCTTTATTGCTACGATTTTTCCATCTGATAACATTCCTTTATAAACTGTCCCTTGCCCTCCTTGGCCAAGTATGCGGCTTTCGTTGAAGTGATCAGTTGCTTTCTCTAATCCTTTAGAAGTGAAAAGTTTTGTTTTCTCGAGTATATATTCATTGGTTGATATTTGTTGTTGTAGTAGAAGTCCTCCATTTCGTTTAAAGAATTTTTCTTTGCGCTTTTTGATCTTTCTCTTCTCTTGAAACTTGTGTAACCAAAAGCAAGTTGATAATAGTAGTAGTAATCCCATTCCAGAGCCCAAACCCGCCCCTGAAATAGAAATAATAATTGGAGAAGGGGACAGCAAAATTAAATTTTTCATGATTTTTACTTCACATTAACAAAAATCTTGGGCTATAGGATAGATTCTAAAGGACTTTGCTTGATTGATAGAATTTCTCATCCCTCATAAAAAGTTGACACGGTAGCAAATTTTCCAAGAAAAACAAGAGTATGTTGCTAAAGAATACCTATAGCCACTTTGTTTTGGGACCCTGGCACCCTGAAACAGCCTCTGCGTTCTTTCCTTCCATCACCATCATAACCATTGGGGCAGGAACATTTATAAGAACCCTGAGTATTGGTGCAAATCCCATTTGAGACACATGGAAAAGACTGGCATTCATCGATATCTAGCCTCGGATAAAGCATCACAGAAAATAATTGTTAGACTGCTACACTATAATAGACAATTCTTATAGTTAAATAAGGATAAAATTACTAACCAATGCATCCTGGACTGAGATATGGGTTACCCTCGTATCCTTCCCAGCAGCTGCAGCGGTATCCTTCAACACCGGTATTGGAATCAATGCATTTACTATTCTGTTGACACGCATAATCAGTGGAATTTTGTACTTTTGTGCAATTTCCGGAACCAATCTCCCAGTCCAACACCAATGGCATATCGGTTAACATTGTATTCTTTAGAAATGTTATTGAATCATTGAGATCTGATAAACGGAAAGTAAAATTACGGAGACTACTATTCATCATTCCAACGAATGCAAAGCTGCAAGGGAAAAGTTTGCTCTTTCTTCGCCAATAGCTGTGCACGTCAGACAGGTTGGGACTTAGGGAAACAGTACCTTTAGGTATGGAGGTCTGGCAACAGCCATTGCCTGGACATTGTCCAATCCCATCAGGCCGAGAACAGGACGACACACAACCATCGATGAAGTTACTCCGGTTTGAATTTGATACTCCTTGTACACTAACCAAGTCATCACAGCCAAAGGATATGATCTGATTAGCATCAGACAAGGTATAAGGAATAGACGAGAAGTTCAATTCTAAAGGTAAATCCATAGTCTTGTTATAGAATTGCATATCATAGCAAGCAATCGCCATCCGGTCATAGTACTTGAGATAGATTGCAGATTCTGATATTCTGACAACCTCAATGCCAGTCGTACCAAGGTGGGCTTTTGGAGGGTTGACAGAAGTATCACACTGTATATAAAACCACGAGTTTAGGGAACAATTTGATCCGTTACCGACTCCAAATGGGTATGAAACTTCTATATTTCCACATCTGCTTTCACAGCCAGGCTTAGCAGAGGAATTTGTCGTGCCTAGGGCGATTGACTGCGGTGCTACCGCCAGTGACAGCAAGCAGAAGATATGCAAAAACATTTTTAGCTTTCCAAGTTCTGAAAGATTATGCTAATCTATATGATATAGACAAAATATAGAAACACAATAAAGACTTGTACTAATCAATAAAGCAAAAACATATAGAAATTTCCCTTTTCTTGAATGGGAAAATCGTGGCAATAGGCCAATATAAGATAACTTCAATGTCACCATTGACTAAATAAGCAAATATTAAATAAAATATTGTAAGCAGCTGGAAGGCGGCCAATCAAGACCATAATATTCAACAGTCAACAATAACAAGATTAAAGATGAATATAAACAATCTATGAAAACACTATTTGTTACACAAAAAATCCTTCCTCGCGGTTGGATTTGTAAATAATACATATATAAATGTGATTGGACTTTATGATGATGAAGTTTCCACCTTCTTAACTTATTGAGGCTAGTGTTCTAAAAAGCTCGAGGCTTAGACGAAGCGCCACGTCTTGGCAATGAGCATTTAGTGGCGCTTTATTTATTTTTCAAAGTTTAGTTTTAAGTTTTTAAATGACTTTATCCGTACAAAAATCAAAAATGAAAATACGTTAGAAAATTTCAAGTAAGACTTATCTAGTTGAAAGTTAAAACTATGAAAATAGTCTTGTTATTTTTGGTATGTATTATTTTAATTATTAAATAATTTTTAAAATGATAAAAAATTAAAAAATATTAAAAATAAGAAAAGTTTTTTCACGTCTAGGCTCGTAAAGCTTGACCTCCATGCCTAACCACGCTTTATATTTTTTAGAACGGGGCATATAAAAAGAGCTTGGCAGGAAAAAGACTCTTCATTGTTTTCACCATTTGCAATAAGTAAATAAAATATTAAACACGACAGGAAACTAAAGTTTTTACATTATCTACGTCCTTTCGTGTTCCTAGAAAGGAGTTTACACTCCTGAATACATTACTAAAAAGTTTAATAAGCTCGAATAAATAATCAGTGTTTACTACTATATTATACCTGTAATGAAGATAAGGAAGAGGACATCCTTATCAATCATGGTTCCCTCAGATCCATTTTCTGGTCCCATTCAATATTATATTTAATAACCAGTTATTTTCACTACTATATTTATTAAAAATACAATAAAATAACTCTAAAACCACAAATATGAAAATACTCAGTGTTACATTTCCTTAATTTCTGGGAAAAATTAAATGTCAATCATACATGTGTAATGACTCTAATTTCTTTTACTGATAAGCTAAGGTTTTGTTCGTATGAATATAGCCCTTTGGGCACCCCTCCCCTTCCCTTATAAACAGTTATAAAAGGGTGAGTTCTACCCAATGTAATCGCTATAATTGACACGTATAAGAGCAATCATCCTTACCGGAGGAGTAATTCCAAGTTTTATTACCAATGCTCTAAACTTACTGTCATATCAAGGAGCTAAAACTTGTTGACTGGCCTTTAATTAGGTGGACAAACTCATTAGTCGACTGGTTTATTTGGGGACTGCTACACGTACAGGGGGATTTCGCTAGAGTTTATATAGGGGGACAGTTGTCAAATCTTCATTGACAGTTGGAAAAAAAAAAAAAAAAAACCTGCAGTTCAGGCCNGTGTTGTTAGTGCAGCACCTATACACTACTTGGCAAAAATTCCCATGTACAAGGGGAATAACTCAGTTTCTATATGCGAACAAACTTATTTTGGTATTCTTGATACACTCAAATGGATAGATGAGGATCAAACATTTCATATTCGTAATAGTGTCCACTCATGTCTAGTTCTTCGTATTGACATGCCATTTAGGTGTGATTATTAATAGACGCATTATATTGGTGTAACACAGATAGAAATTTTCAATGATTGGTTTAGTGATAAATATTAAATTCAACTTTTTGTGAATTTACCATTTCTTGTGAGCTTATAAGTGATAAGTACATTCGGTGTAATGAAATAAGGATAAATTATTAACTTTTTCTATGGTTGTTTTCTTTTTCTAACTTGTAACTACATCTTAGATGTGATCAAGTCCAATGAATTCATCTGTTTCATTGACATTATGGAAATAAACCTACTTTAGAGAATGTTTTTTAGTTGCTTAAATTGACAATTACAAAAGCAGCAAGCGAGGAAACGATTTAAAAAAACCGGCACATAATATAAAAAATCTATCCATGTCTTAAAACTCATTTGAGGACATCAAATTGTGTCAATCGGTGACAGTAATTGACAAGCATCCGATGATAAGATAGTGTTGTTGGAAGGAAAAAAAAAAAGGCGGCTATAACATCCAACGGAATCATGCGAGGAATTTCTCCAAACTGTGGATTATGATTTGGGCACTTTTTTAGCGTATGTTTCATTCTCATTAAAATTCACTTTTAATGAGATTTCAAATTTTGGAACAGTACTTGAAATATAAAAAATTCCTGCACCAATATCATTTGTCAAATATTTAATACTGACGTCCCACCATTCAAAATAAGGATGCACATCTATGTCCTCAATTTTGAACTTGAAATTACCGTTATGGCCTTTCTATCACACGCCCCCCAAACGCACAAATTTAACGAACCACAATACATACCAAATGCACAGTGAAGACTTCAAACTAACGCCTCATTCTCATATTCAATTCTAAGCCGAAGAAGTCATGGTAACACTTAGATCAAGAGATGCACGTACAAAATTTTGATGACCCTATCAACTGAACTAATAAAGTTCTTACTGGTATTTGAGATGTACTCAAATAAAAAATTGAACGACTCGACAAAATATCCAAGAACATGTAAACAATCTTCACCTCTTTGCGCATGTTTTTGAATCTCCTCCAATGCATCAGGTGCGCACGAGCACGAGACTTTGAAATTAGTAGAATCAATTTTTTGCACCATCTTCAATAATATAAAGGAACTTCCATGACAAAGAGAGACAAAATGGTGGAGACCACGATAAGAATAAAGATAGAAATAGAATTTAGATATGATTTTAAAGTAGAGTTTGATTTAAAGTATATTTAATTAGATTAGATAAGATTTGTTTTGATATTTTGATACTTACTGGAATTTTATTTCCTTTTAGCTTCTTAGTTTAGTTACTTTATAAATAGAGGGCTTAATCAAATTATATGAATAAGAATTGATTTCTCTTTGCTATCAATTCTTCTCTTCTTTGATCCCCTTTCTTTTCTTAATCTTTGATTGTTCATTAACAAATTATATGCATCCTGCGTTAATTTGGTATCAGAGCAACTCGTTCTCCTTTGACATAACATCTTTCACTCTCAAATCCAAAGAAATCCACAAACATCAACCACCCAATCGTTTCCATCCCGTCCATAATTTGCCACCTTCCCCAACCATCTAAGCCTTACAACCATCTTCACACACAAAACAAACTTTGAACAGCACAAAACACAAGAAAATCATCTTGATATTAATCAACTGTAGCAGCAGTCTTTTATTTCTGTTTAGTAGTTTATTAAAAAAAGTCCGAAAAAAATCAGCAGTTTGTTTATCTATAGATTATTTGGTGTTTTTAGTCTAGTAGAAAAAAGAAGCGGAGAAAAATACGTTACAGAGTCAGAGTATGCTGCAAGTTGAGTTTCTTTGCTGCTGTTCATATTTATCACTACACCCATCCTTCGCCCTAGTCATTACAACCCAAACCTCCACAACATTTGATTACCTTTTATCTTGTTTTGGAGAATTTGGTGACTGTTATAAATATTATCCCTAGTCATGTCGTGGTTCAATGCTTTGTTCTCCGAGTCTTTCGACATTTGAATTTCATCTTAGATCTAAGTAATATTAATACTTACCTATTGAATAATGCTAGTTCACAGATTACAGGTCAGTCGTGCAATAAGCAGGTTACCCTCGTGATAAATATTGTAAAATGTTGTTTCAAATATAGCAGTCTAAAATCATTATACTTAAAACAGCATTTACAGGAATAACGCACATATGATCAGAATTATGTGGCATGCATTTAAGTTGGTAATGTTAATCAAGAAGTCTGCGATTTGCAAATATAAATCAAACCCACATTGTAGTTGGAGAAGAAATGATCACAATAAATAAAATGTTGCCTTTCAATCAACAAGGGCAAGCCATTATCAACATCTGCATTTATTGTAAAAGTCCTTTGGCCAAAGAATGATTTCTATACTAAAAATTTTACACCCAAACAAGATCCCACATAGTGGCATGTCTGCAAAATACCACAACATGACAGCTGAGTAGCCTATAAGGTAAGCTCGACACTGATAAATTCTTCATGATCAGAAAGAAAAAAGCAGAACATATCAAGCCTAGTAATCCTTTTGCATTTATAAAAAGACGCTATCAAATGTAACATGGAAGATCGCAGTACACCGGGTTTTCCACTAGAAACACTAGCTAGACATCGAAGCAGCCTCACGACATCAGTCGAGTCATCAAGATAATATTTTAGCCTTGATCGGCTTTGGCCCTACCGTGCAAGCAAAGACCCAATTTTACTACAAAAATAGGGGTACTTGATTGTACCAATTTATCTTAATCCACCAATGAAAAATCACATGGTACGTATGATTCAGTAAATCAATAGAACGCAAATGAATGATCAAATTAACAATAAAATCACATATCACGGTACGTATGATTCAGTAAATCAATATTTTAAATTAATTTATTTTAGAAGATGTTGTCAATTAATGAATAATTTTCCCATAATATTGGCAAAATTCTATTTACAATATTTTTAAATAAAGTAGAACAAAAATTAGTTTGATATATTTTAATTCTTTATTTCAATTGTTTAATTAATTTAATTTTTATTTAGGCAATTTTTATATTACTTAAACTTGAATTTATAATTAACGGGTTACATCTTTTATTGTTTCAAATCACACATACGATAATAAATCACTGTTGTTTAATCAAATGCTAAAACAGTGATCTTGTGTCTGTAAATGAACACTTAATTGATTCAATTGATTCTTCACTCAACTAATTTTTTCTTGAGCACAATAGAAAAGCTAATTTCCTTAAAATCATATAATACCAAATCCAAGGCTTAATATGCAAAAATACTTAGCTTTTGAGCAATAGATATAATTCATTACCAACTTCTGAAGTGTCTCGCTCTAGTAAATTCGATAACCCAATATATCATTTGTAGTATGATGAAAATAGCAAATTTATGTTAGAAAATCAGCTTCCAACACTAAGAAGCATTTTTTTGGACATATTTGAACAAATTTTTGGAAGTACTTTGTTGGTTTAAAATCACTTTAAGAGAAAGCTAGTCATTTTGAGAAAACTCCGTTTCAAATTAAATTAAAGCATGTTTAAACTTTTCCTTAGAATTCTTAATATTACTATATTGTTATCTCATTATTAAATAAGTAAACAGACAAAAAATAAAAATATTCCTACTTAGAAAAACTATACATGATTGAAGTCCAATGTGATGTTCCTATCATGAATTTCTTTGCACATGTTCACACTTTCAGGAGTAGGCTTGGGCTCAGGAATAGGATTACTACTTCTATTGTCAAATTGCTTTTGGTTGTACTAGTTTCACAAGAAGAGAAAAAATAAGAAGCGGAAACAAAAGTTTTTCAAACGAAATGGTGAACTCTTGCTACAACAACAAATATCAAGTGACAAAGGTATACTTGAAAAAACACTACTTTTCACTTCTAAAGAACTAGAGATAGCAACTGACCGCTTTAATGAAAGTCGAATACTTGGTAAAGGAGGTCAAGGGACTGTGTATGTTATCAGATGGAAAAATTGTAGCAATAAAGAAATCAATCTAAATAGATGAAAACCAAGTGGGAAAATTCATTAACGAGGTCGTCATGCTTTAAAAAATCATTCATAGGAATGTCGTTAAGCTATTAGGATGCTGCTAGAAACATAAGTTCCTTTACTAGTTTATGAATTCATTTCCAATGGAACTCTTTTCGATCATATCCATGGTGAGAGCGATGAATTCCCATTTTCATGGAACCGACGTTTGAAAATTGCTGTAGAAGTCGCAGAAGCACTTGAATATCTTCACTCTGCAACTTCTATTCCCATCTATCACAAAGACATAAAGTCATCTAACATACTTCTTGATGAAAAATATGTAGCAAAACTCGCTGACTTTGGAATTCCAATGTCAATCGCAGTGGATCAAACCCATCAAACTACCATAGTAAAAGGGACATTTGGATATTTAGATCCAGAGTATTTTCAGTCAAGTCAATTTACAGAAAAGAGTGATGTTTATAGTTTTGGAGTTGTTCTTATCGAGCTCTTGACCGGACAAAGACCAATATCTTTTGATAGAATATGAGAGCAAAGAAGTTTAGCAACAATGTTTTTGTTGTGTATGGAAGGAAAAAATCTTGAAACAATTCTTGACACCCAAGTTTTACAGCAAGGTAATAGAAAAGAGCTTATTGAGGTGGCCAAAGTTGCGCAAAGTTGTTTAAATTTGAATGGAAAGAAAAGACCAACTATGAAAGAAGTAGCCAGGAGTTGGGAGAATGTTAGAATATCTCAAACACTTTTAACTAGTTTTGAAACTAAATATCACACTGTACAACAGCACATGCCCAAATCAATATTGATCTCGAATGACGATTACACATGGACATGTATTAGTGACAACACTGTCCCATCATCAGACACATTTCCCCTAAAGATTCACACAGTTTGATGCCATTAAGTGATTTCTAAAAAATTCTTCATTTTTGAAACTGTCTGTTTTTGTAATTGTTTATTCAAGCAACTAATAGCATTCTCTAGAAATTCCTCATATCAAATCGTTCCACATTCCAGTATTAATATTTTGATAATAAAGTATGGGCTCTTTTTTCTCTTCAATCTCTTCAGATGCAGCAGCAAGAAGCATCTGATAAATCAAAAATATTCTACCACGGCTTTCCAATAGCCGTGGAAAGAATTAGTTTGGCCTAGCGTGTCATGCCTAAGTTCACATATGATAATAAAAATGAAGACGACCTGCCAATTATTGATTGCACAACCCAAAAGATGTCATGCAATATTACTCATGGCTATTTTACTTCTTGCAAACAGATTAAAAAAGATATATAAAAATTAATTCGACGTGCCAAGTCAGTCTTAGAGCAAACAGGAGTGATGTTGTGTAACATGAAAATTGAGGGAAATGAGAAAATTCGTTTCTAAGTATAGGTTATTTTAGGTTTCGAGTATTTCCAGGCTGCATAAAATCTAACTGATGAACAAGAAAACTTCAGCCTTTCGCTCACTAATAAATAATCTTCTACTTTTGATTTGAATCTCATTGTCGAGTAGCATAATTATTATGTTCATGACACGTTAAATTTTTAAATAGAAGATAGACAAGAGAGAAAAAAAGAAATACACTGGCCAGGCTTGGTGGAGTTGTCCTTGATTTAAGGTCCAAGGCTCTGTTTCAATATAGCAGCAGAAATTCACCAATTGGGCAGCAGAAATTCACCATGGCGGCAACAGAAGGTCGCAAGATTTTTCATGCAAATATTCAATTTTTAGATCATATATTAACATAAAATGTAAATAATACTCCTGTTAATGGATAGTTTCAATTATAAGGAATGTTATTTTTTCCACAAGAAATTCGAGGAAGATTTTGATGAAACTAAGATGAAGAATTAAAAAAATTAGTTGCATTCAGATCTCGTGCATCCTCAAATTGTCAAGAACCTTTTAAGTACAGTTTTTCTACTCATGGCTTTATGAAGAACAGACTTCACGAGGTCGAATATTCAGGTGTTTTTTGGATGGTTGAGGATTTGAGGTCAATAATATGGCGCTTCAAAATGCTAAAAAGACAACCCCCTTCCAATCCAATAACAATTGTTGTCGATTTTATATTACGTAAATGTATGGATTGTAACAAGTAATATAGTTGACATTTGAGTATGAATAATCATTTCCACGAGGATTATAATTTATTTCTTACTTTACTATTTCTAACTATTAATTGACGAAAAAACAAACAATAATTTGTGATCAGTTTTTTAAATTATTCTAATTGAACTAAATTAATGTGACGCGCACAATTTCAAATTCAGGTTTAAAAGTATGAATCTGGATTCTAGGACTTACAATTTCGTTTATGGATCTTCTTTAATTCTCTAATCAAGATTTATGACTATTGTAGTGTTCGGTCGAATTCTTTTAAAGTATTCAATTTACCTTTCTTGAATTCAAATTGATTCTATTTGATTAAATCAATTTCATATCTCTATGTGAATCTGAATATACCTTAATTAAATGCATTCAATCTCTAACAATTCATGTAATGACTGCATTAACTAAAAAAAAAAGTATTTATACGCTTTTATACTAGTTTCCAAATTTTATTATATGATCTAAATTTATAACTCATCTCTAACTCGTTATATATATTTACAAGATTATTGAATTATTGACCAAAGAATTCAAAGCATTAAAATTTATAAATAAAATCAACACATAAAAATTAAAACTATGAGAAATGGCTACATATATATTACATTGTTTGCTCTAATTATGAATTTAGCTACTCATACTAATGAAAGAAAAACAATAAAAAGTATAGAGTTCATAATCGAGTTTTGAAATTTTGATGATGGAAATAATTTAATCTTGCACAAAAAATCTACTTCATTCTCAAAAAATTTCAAACTAGTTTTTTGCCATTGATCTTGATGACCGTATTTTTCTTTCTCACTAAAATTGCATGTCATAAAAAGAAAGAATGAATAATATATATAGGAGTCCTAAATCATCCCATGTGGAATTTGAGTGAAATTAGGCATCCATCAAAGAGATGGAATTTCTGTTGGTCCTCCACATTAAGTTCTTGTGCCTCCTAGGTCCTCTTTATTTGCATGACATATCCTTATCTTCAAGACTTGATTATTTTGATCCCCAATTCCTTAATTTTGTACCGCTTCAAACTTCATCCAAGCTTGTCCATTCCGAATTTTACCTACAATTAATATAATTTAACCTAA
>CAIGRN010189768.1:0-24706 GCA_903798345.1 Fraxinus anomala
AGAATATACATCTAGATTATCTAGAATTTTCGGTGAAGCCCATATTTTGAACTATAGATGGTGTTGCAATACTATATTAGACAAATGTAGGCCTATCCCAGTTTATTAATATTTTAAGAACGTATTTGTTAAGTTAGATGTGACTCGATATGATAATTGACAAGTTTATAATGGCTAAAGTATAAGTTACTTAACAAATGAACTTCTTGGAAAATAGGTCCCAATTACATTTTAAAAAAAACTATTGAGTATTTTTTAAGCTTAATCGAGAAATGGTGGAGTACTCATTAAGTTTACTGAACTTTATCTTAAATCACCATTTATTCTCAAGAAATAAACAATTCCAAAAGAAAAAAAAATCAAAAAATCAAAATGTTGGTGGGTCACTTGTCCCACCACCACCATAACAAACACAATCTCTAAAACCAAACACCACAACCACTATGCACCACCATCACTTTCGTCGACACTATTGATAGGTGTAATTTCTAATCTATCCGGACTATTAAAAAGTTGATATTTGAGAGTTAATTTAATAGAATCACTACGTAATTTGGTTAAATATTGATTATTGTAGGATAGACTCGAGTTTAAATGAATTTTGATGTAAAGAAGTGAAAATTGACAAAAATAAGGCAAAAAGGAAGAAATGTGAAGTTCGAGGACTAAATAAAAAATATCCAAAAGTGGATACAAATAAAAAAGATTAAAGATCTAAGAAGACATGCGATAAGTGTAATACACTTACCTGGGTCTTTAAATATAAACATTTAAAAGTTCTTATGATTAATTATGACTTAATTTCTTGTATATTTCATTTTTAGGTGAAACTTGATGATTAGAAGTGAAATTGGAAGAAATGAACGAAGAGAGAAGAAATTCAAAGTTCGGGGATCAAAGTGCAAATATCTCATAGTTGATTTGATATGATCAATTGGATGCAATTATAAGTCAAAAAGCATTGAAATATAGTCAAAGTATTTGCACCAATCAATTTTCAACCATGCAGTTATGCTCCGATTCTCAGCCGCAGATTGAGATCCATTTTTGGTATAGTAAACGTTCGAATTGGGAAAAAATCTAATTCTAGAATAATTGCATCCTTTTGAATTAGTTTTCCAATAGACTTTTGATCATCTCGATCAGATATCGGAAGAGAAATATATGACAAAAATACTGACGACTGCGCAGAGACATAACAATGCATGACATGAAGGCAACATTTTTTATTTGATTGGAACTTTTCTAGAACCTAACTTGAATGTGTTCCTTGACCTAATTTCACCTTTCTATAAATCTATAACATGGGCAAATATTGGAGGGACCTCTCATATCATACAATTGATCAATTATTGCAATTAAGGAGATGTCAAATCATTGTTCTTTTGGGAGAATTAAGAGGTATTTACAAGAATCTAATCATTTAAATAATCGACATTGATTTTTGGGTGAAGAAGGAAGGGTGCAATGGGAATCAATCAAGAAACCATTGAAGAGATTCAAGAACTTTAAGATTCATCTCTTTTCCTTTTTCTATCAAAAATTTGGATGATGTTCTATCAAATTGGCCAAGCATGATGGCCTGCTTGACTAGACATCTTGAGGTATCTGGTTTTTGTAGCACTTGAGTTTAAGGGTAGTTGGCCAGACCCGTATGGGATGTTCTAGGAAATAGGGCTTTAGTTTTCTTGTTGACATAACTAGGGCGTAAGTGAGCTTTTCCATGGAAGAATGGCATATCTCAGCATCGTAAAGTGCCTTGCTGACATAATACGTTGGTTATTGGATATCATCTTCTTCTCTGATAAATACGATGCTCAGGGCGTGCTCAGATATGACTAAGTATCGTGAAAATTTTTTATTGGCCCTAGGTTTCGAAAGGAGATGCGGTTGAGATAATCGAGTTTTTAGCTCTTCAAAGGCTTTGTTACATTCTTCAGTCCATTCAAACCTCTCCCTGGAGTGTGTCAAAGAAAGGTTTATACCGGTCGGTAGATCGAGAGACAAATCTACTTAATGCTGCAATTTGTCCATTGAGACTTTGTATCTTCGTAGTTCAGGTTGGAGCCACCATGTCAAGGATAGCTCAAATTTTTTCTGGGTTGGCTTCTATCCCCTGATAGTTTATTATATCACCCAAGAATTTGCCGAAACCCCGTATGCACACTTGAGGGGGTTAAGCTTCATTTTATACTTCTGCGGGATTGAGAACATGTCTGATAGGTGCTGGATGTGGTTTTCACCTTTGATACTTTTGTCCAGCATAACATCAATGTAAACTTTCATGGTTTTGCCTATTTGTTGGACGAACATATAATTTACGAGCCTTCGATATATTACTTTGACATTCTTGAGGCCAAACGACATCATCTTATTGTAGCATTATCTTATAGTAGTACAAGCATCGGTTAGTTATGAATGAAATGTGGTCTTGATTAGGTTCATACATGGGAATTTGAATATAGCCAGAGTAGGCATTCATAAAGCTGAAGAGCTCATGTCCAGCTTGGCATCGACCATCTAATTTATCCTTGGCAAGGGGAAATCATCCTTAGGACAAGCTTTGTTGCGGTCAGTAAAATCTATACACACTCTCTAATCTGTGTTGATTTTCTTCACCAACACTTGGTTGGCAACCCATTTGGGATAAGTCCCTTTCCTGATAAACCTATTGCTAAGCAGCTTCTCCACTTCTTTTTGTAGGGCCACACATCTTTTCGCATTGAGGGTTCTCCGTCTTTGCTGTTTTAGCCGAGCTGCATAATCTATATTGAGTAGGTGACAAGCGATTCTGGTATCAATTTCCTCCATATCCCTATAATTACAAGCAAACATATCCAAGTTGTTGCTAGAGAATTCTACAAGTTTGAACCTAAGTAGTTGTTGTATTCATGCCCAATTCGAAGCTCTCTCGGGGTACGTCTAAGCTGACCCGAACCTTATCCATTTCCTCGACGGGGTCTGCTCCTTTGTCTTTTAGCTTGATTCTAGGATCTAATGAGATGCTGTCTAGTTCACCCAAGTAGGCTAGTTTACCCCGTGCTGGAACGAGATATGGGAAACTCCAATTTTTACAGGGGCATTGAATAACATGAAAACCTTCAGCAGCTTCTTTATTTTCTTTGATCTTTCCTAGGCCATGGGGGTGGGAAACTTAATAGAATAGTGATACACCAACACGATGGCCTTTAAGTCAAACAACAAAGGTTATCCCATTTTTACATAATAAGGCAAAGTGGAGTCGAACACTAAAAAGTTAACATCGACGTTAGCCTGGTGGGGAGCGTTTCAAACCTAAACAGTGAGCTTGAATTGCCCATTTGCTAAGGTCAAGGCTCTGTCCAATCCGAGAACCACGTTAGGGTATGGCTATAAAAAATGAAGTGGAATTCCCATCCACTTTAGAGTGTTGATATACAAAATGTTGAGGGCCTTGTTAGTATCGACCAGAACCCGAGGGACTGTTATGCAAGTTATAGGTAAAGCCACAATCAAAATACCTAGAAAAGGATGTAGGTTTGCTTCGTTAGCTTCGACTAGAGGGCAATTGTCTTCAAGTCTTCTAAAATACTTATGAGTGATTCATATTTTAGTCAGGTCAGGTGAGATAGGCCTTTTCAGCCGAGAGTCGTTCAATCTGTTGTACTGCCCATCTTGGAACATGTACACTCTCAAGCTAGGTAGGTCGATATTGTAGGATCAAGCTTTAGTTTGATCTCCTTAAACCATACCTGCTCCATTAGGGGTAGAAAACTTTATGCAATAGTGATAAATTGAGGTTGCAGCATTTATTTCATGGAGCATAGGCCTCTTCAGGATGGCATTAAGGTTAGAGGTAGATCGACCACCACAAAATCAACAATGATTCTCCTTTGGCAGTGTACTTCTCTTAGCTTGATGATTAGGACGATATGACCTCGAGCTTCAATAGGATCTCCAGAAAAGCCTTACAGCTTCTATGGTAAGGCAATAGATATTTTTTTCGATCCACATTCTTTCCAAGATCTTCAAGTATAGCACATTGACAGAACGTCCATTATCTAAAAGGGTTCTCCTTACGCAGATTTCAACGATGGGTATGGTTATGGCCAAAGAGTCACTTTGATTTTGCATCACACCTTGAGAATCTTCTTCTAAAAATCCAAACCATTTCAAGTCCTTGGAGAGACCAAGGTCAGGTTTTTGACGACCTACTTCATAGTTCTACCACACTTGGGCATCTCTAGCTTGTCTCGGGTGATCTCTATGGAAACCTTCTATACATTAGTTTTCTCCTACCAACATTCTAATCTCGGCCCTCGCCTCGGGATTTTTACCTAACTGACCCAGCAAGATAGGCGGTAGGTCAAGCTATGGGGCAGGTGTAACGTGGATTTCTTCCTCTGATTTAGATATGAATTTCCTCAGCTAACCTCTCTGGATCAATGATTCAATCTATTCTTTAAGTCTTAACATTTATCTTATGGAATGTGTAGTACCTTTTCTAATTTGTTCCAGGTAAATTTTTCTTAATGGACTGGGGTCGGCGGAAGACCTTCTTGTCTTCTAATTTTATGAACACCTTCTTCAGAGAGGCATTTAGAGGATGGTACTTACGAAATCTCTCTAGGTGAGGGTAAGGTCGGTCGGTGTCTCGCTCTCTTTTCAGCGCTAAGTGCGAACCTTTTGTTTATCTTTTTGTCTTTAGGATGTGCCGGATAGTTAAGATCAGCCTTTCCTTTTTATGATATGAGGTCACCTCCTCTACTCCGATGTGCTTTTCTACCTGACTTAGGAAAATGTATTTTCAGCCTTAGTCTGGAAAGGACAACCATAAGAGCGGCATCATCTGATATTTTTTCCACCTCCATGGACTATTTATTATATCTATTGAGGTGGATTTTCAAGGATCCGCTACACCCATGTTTAATACTCACAAAGTATTCCTTGGGTATGGTTCGAGCTTTGGAGCCCCTAAACTGAGACAAGAATTCCTTAGCCAGGTCATTCCAATTTTTAATAGACTTCCGATACAACCCTTTGTACCACCTTTGAGCTTTGTCCCCTAACATTAATGGAAAAGCTTTGCACATGATGGAAAAGCTCTGCACATTTTTAACAGACCTCTGATACAACCTCCTTAGTACGTCTTTTGTTAAAGGAAAATGGCGGCCAGTAAAGTAGTCTTCAACGGTTATACTTTTCTTCAATAAGTTCATCTCAGGTTCGTCATTCTTTAGACTATATCTTTTGGAAGGGTTGTTTCTCCTGCTCTTAGGTGATGGCGATCGTTGAGAGCCTAATCTATCGAAAATGCTTCTAGCTTTTTGGTGAGTTCTTCCTATTGGAGGAGGACTGTTTTGACCTCATTCAGCATTCGAGATGGATTTCTAGAGGTTGAACTGTTGCTCATGGTGATTTTTTAGGTTGGATACATAGTTTTTTGGGAATTTTTTTATAAGAAATGTGGGGCTATTGCTTACAAGGCCTTCCTTATAGTGTCAAACTACTGACGTCAAAAAATGATTAGGTTACTTTTGTTAACTTAATTGATGATTGAAAAGAGGTAATTTGAGCTGGAACATATAAATTGTGCTGAAATAGCAAAATACTATTGAAATAATGAGAAAAGAGTGCTTTTGTGTTGAATGAAAAGAGTTTGAAGTAAGTTTCATACAATAGTTGAGTTTGATCTCTGTTGGGGACCATTATACCCCTATTTATAGTAGAAAATAGGCAAATTGACTGGTGTTACATCAAATCAGCTACATTGTTGGCCCTAATGTGTGTACCACTAACCTGATGTTGATTGGTTGTTGAGGTCAGCTTCCATATGCCAAGTTGGAGTTGAGGTGGAGAGTAATCATTGCCTAATTTGTGACTGGCCATGCTTAGGAGAGTCACATTATAATGTCCCGAATTTTATATTCTTAATTTGGTTGATGTAGCCCATTTAAGGAACAAACTATGGAAGCTCAGCCCATTTAAGATTATGAAAGTACAAGTCATAAGTTATTTATAAGCCCAATAATTTAAGACATTAAGTTTAAGTAAATTTAATTACAAAGATTTAATGAATAACTGAGTTGCCACAATAGTCATCTACATGGTATTTCATATAGGCAACCCAAGTTCGAATCGCCATGCAGATGTTTTTATAAAGTATTTTATAAAATTATTTTTTTGAAAAAGATAATAAACTCCTTATTGTTGCACATTAAGAACAATTATACCAAGTTAATTGGATGGAATAATTGTTTTATGAGTGAGCATTCATAGAGATAAGTTACAATCATATGAATAGTTCATTTTATTATTATTTTTTATTATGTAATTGTTTTATAAAACTTTTTATAAGAATTATTTTTTTATGGGCTTAAAACTCTTTAAATTCCTAGTTAAAGACTCAATTGAACAAGATTAATGATAATATAAATCTCCCATTTAGTTTTTCACTAGAAAGGGAGGTTACAAAAAGAGGAAAATCATTTTTTAACTACACCTCCCATCAAATCCGAAATTATTCTTATTTCTCTCAAAAAAAATATCTTTATGTTAAGTAAAGCTTAAAAGAATAGCAAGGGTGTGAAGGAAAAAGTGCACGCTTTGATCAAGGAAAAATATTTTCAAAAGAAAGAAAGAAAAAACAAAAAAAAAGCATAAGAGGTGAGCAAATTTCTAAAAGTTCTGGTGCTGTTGGGAAGCAACAACCATCGTCCAACTTTATACTTTCAAAAGCTTTTAAACGAAGGTAGGTAGAGGTGCAAGTGTATATTTCATTTTCAAATTATGATTTTTCATTAAAAGTTTGAATGAATTGGTACCTCCGGGTACGGTACTTCGTCACTACTATAGTTTGAATGATCATTCTCCGGCTCTACGTGTTATGATAATGCTATAGAAGTCGGATTTTGCCGAAAATCCCTCTACGTGTGACGGTATAAATATACAATTTGAAATTTCTAATTTGATAACGAAATGCACTGAAGATATCTATTGAGTTTCAAACTCATGGGTTAATTCCCCTCCTACAAGTTGATTTGATATGCTTGGAGTGTGAGTGATGGTAAAGGATGATGCAACACGCTATGGAGATGCCGGTGACTTAACGTTTTTAATTCGATTATGCAACATTTATGTTTTTTGTTTATTATTTGATTTCTAAGAACATCATATGTGGAACTATTCTAAGAACATTTTATGAATAAGTTATGTTTAAAAGTAGCTATGTGTTATAGAAATTAACTTACAAATCACAATTTACCACAAAAGAAAGTGTTAGCAATTTAGTGTTGCTGTTTTTCTAAATTTTCAACTTCTGCCCTGAAATTCAAAAATTCATAACTCAATCGTTACTTGGAATTTTTTGACAAAATTTGTGGCATTTGATAGCCTCATAGGCTAGATACTGAATAAATTTGGAATCATGTCAGTAGAATTTTATATGTTCCTTAAAGAAAACTGCACTGGGCAGTGTTGCCATTTTCAACTTCTACCCTTGACTTAAAAAATTCGTAACTAAATCGTTACTTAGAATTTTTGGACAAACCCAATTGATTTTGATAGCCTCATGGATTAGCTACTGAATAAAGTCAAAATCATATCGATCTGACGTCTGTAGAATACTATGTCATTTTAAGGTAAAATTGTGTTAGCATGGACCTACTTTCAAATATTTCCAAAAATTATTTTGTTGAAGGATTGCCAATTTTGAAATTTGAGAAAGTCAAAATTTATGATGTATGTCAATTTGGAAAAAAAGTGAAAAGTTCTTCCAAACCTAAACTCTTCAACTACAAAACCTTTACAACTTCTCCATGTGGGTCTTTTTATACCATCTAGAGCCACAATCTTAGTCGGTAAACATTATACTTTCGTCATTGTCGACGACATTGTTAGATGTACTTGGGTCCTATTTTTGAAGCTAAAGGATGAAGCCTTGAATGCATTTAAAAACTTTTGCAAAATGTTTAAAATAAAAGGGATATACTATTACAATTATTAGAAGTGATCAAAGTAGAGAATTTGACAATATCACATTCGATAATTTTTATAATGAAAATAGATATAGACATAATTTCTTGGCTCCTAGAACTCCTTAACAAAATAGTGTAGTAAAAAGAAATATCGTACATTGCAAAAAACAATGGCTAGGACTATGCTTAATGAAATAGTTTACTAAAATATTTTTGGGTTGAAGCCATTAACACGGCTTGCTACATTGTTAATAGAGTTTTAGTTAGTCGATTGAAAACAAAAATTGCTTATGAGCTTAAAAGAATAGAGTTCTCAATATCGGCTATTTCAAAGTATTTGGTTGCAAATGTTTTATTTTAAACACAAAAGAAAATTTGGAAAACTTTGATTCAAAATCCGATATTGGAATCTTCCTTAGATATTCATTGACTAGCAAAGCTTATAGAGTTTTCAACAAAAGAATATTAGTGGTTGAAGAATCCATGCATGTAACTTTTGATGAAACTGATCCTCTTGATCAAGAAGTAGGAATTGCCAATGATGTAGGTTTAGAGATTCCTTTCGAGCAAATAAATATCCAAGATCAAAAGAAAGAGGATCCTAAAGATCAACATGAGGAAAAAGCAAATGTTCAACAAGGTGACATAGAATCTTCTGGAATACAAAATGATCAAACTATGACTAAGAAATAGAGTTTTGTCCCTTCTCACCCAAAATAACTTATTATTGGTGATCCATCGAAACGTATAAGTACTAGAGCTTATACTAGAAATCATTTCAATAGTTGTGCATTTTGCAAATTGAACCAAAGAATTTTAAAGAAGTTGAGTTTGATGAATTTTGGGTTCTAGCCATGTAAAAATAACTAAATCAATTTGAAAGAAATCATGATAGGGATTTAGTCTCTAGACCAAATGATCAAATCGTTATCGGTACAAAATGAGTTTTTAGAAATAATGAGATGAAAATGAGATAATTGTGCATATCAAGACTAGATTAGTGGTCTAAGGTCAATCAAAAAAAAGATTTGATTTTGAGCAATCTTTTGCACCAGTTGCTAGATTAGAATCTATTTGCATGCTTTTTGTCATAAAGGATCCACTCTTTATCAAACGGATGTTAAAAGTGCATTTCTAAATTACTTTATTCAAGAAGAAGTCTTTATAGGATTTTAAAAATCACAAATATCTGGATTGTATTTACTTTGGATGGAAAAGTACAGCCTCATCCTTAGAACGTAGAACACTTGAGAAAGTATTATTAATAGAAATATAAATACTCTGTTTGTACAATTTTCTTAAATCAATGAAAGTGGCTTTGTTAAAATTATTGAAAAGAAGAGTGCCTTCTAATGACAAAGGTCCTAGGAGAAGCTCATGTCTGGTAGGTCAGCCACATGTAGGAAAGCGTGGGCATTTCAATGAAAAGATAGATCCTGAACGGGACCACTTCCTTACTTATCGAAGTGGACAACACGTGCCGTCAATCATAAAAGTCATTGAAGAGGCCTCAACATGAGCAAACCACTCAACCACATGCTCAGGAAAGACAACAAGTTAGAATGGCATACAACCTTCTAACACTTGTACAAATTGCAAATTCAAATTGCGAATTACAAATTCAGTTAAACAAGTCTCAATTAGATTGAAGCACATCACGAAACAATAACATAAGTAAAGATGCCAAACAAAATTCAGGAAATTAACATAAAGTATAAAGAAAAGAAGTTTCATTAATTGAGGAGCTTATTACAATTGGAAGTCAAATGCCAATTACATAAAGAAAATGAGAAAGTTAAAGCTAAGAAGAAGGGTCAGGCGACCGTCGTAACTGAAACGATGGCATTAGGAGCCAATGTCTCACTCTCAACTTGTAGTCTCCCAGCCTCTTCATTGTCTTGTAGTTCAATTGTGTTACTTCTATCGACTGGGGTCTAGGGTTCGCCTTCTTCCAAGAATTCTGACCTTAGCTTAGACGTGTTGACGAATTAAAAATGAACCCCAATCCATTCCACTACTTCATTATAAGCAAACCTCCTCCAATACTTAGCGAAACGCTTGTACTCTTCTGTTAGGTAGAAGTTGGCTATGTAACGCTTCACAACTTTATAGCCAGCAGACTGAGCTTCACCTCGAGCCGTCTCCACTTCTTTGATCAAGCCACCAATTTTGAAATTCAGCCATTCCACTTGTTGCTTTTGCAGAGCATATTCTTTATTTGAAGCCTCCAGGGCCTTGGAAGCAATTTGCTGATACGCGTCTGAAGTCTCCACTCGCTTAGTCAGAGAAGCCACTTCACTCTACTACAAGTGGACTTCTTTCTTCAAATTCTCAATCTCTACCAAAGTAGAGGCGAGTTTTACAGACTCCTCAGCTTGTTGTTTCCTGATGGCCTCAGCGTGAAATTTGGCTTTCTTGGCCTCTTCCTTAGCCCTAGAGGCTTTTTCAATTAAGTCTTTATTTTTCTTTCAAAGGTTTTTAAAGTGGACTTCAGCCTCTATGGCCACCCTAAAGGCCATGCTCACCATCATGGCGAAATGGTCCTCCGCATCACTAGATTACACGAAGTTCTGCCACCTATCTATTAAGTACTTATGAAAGGTGGTGGTGGCCGTCTGGCTCTCTGGGTGGAGCATGGTTAAAGCTTCTAGAGCCAGCTCATCATTCTTTGTCAAAGAAAGCTTGACCATAGGATGAGCCCTTTCAATGCCAGAAGGGCCTTCGCTAGTTCTGTTTTTCTTGACCAACTCCTGCCTCGGGGGCACGATGGAATGGGGCTTCTTCAAATCTCCCCTAGCAACAGTAATGAAAGCTGCCATTAATTTCTTTCTTGTAGGGGCTGGATGTGGAGGTAGGGGGTATGCTGCTGACCCTGCTATGCCCATGGACGAGAAGGTGCGTCTTTTCTTAAGGGATGCCGCAACCTTTTCCTTTCCCTTATTCTTTGACAAAGGGTGCCCCTCAGATTCAATAGCCACATTGCTGGCCATGTCCACCTTGTCCCTAATCTACTTGGCCGCAACAAATGAGGGCTTGTGTTCCCCTCTTTCCGAATGTGGAGGTTGCGGAAAAAATCGAAGTCATATCCGGTGTTGGGTATTTTTTCTTCTCGAAATTCTTTGCAATCAAAGGAGATTTAGTAAATTATCTCTATAAAAGAATAAACGAAATTTTTTATCAAAGTTCTACCTCTCTGAGCCATTGGCCAAATTCTTCGTAAAATCTTAGGCGTAATATGAGGCGCTAAAAACTTGCGTGAAGATAGGTGGCGACGATATACTTCATCTACCATGCCCAATTTAGTTTAGGAAAGTTCGAAGCAATTGACCGAACTTGCAAAATGGAGGGGGTCAGGCTACCATAAGTATGTTATAAATGCAAGTAACCTGCAAAAAATCAAAGATACGCTCACAAACTTCTGAGTAGTGAGTGGGAACTATTAGCTGAGGGACTTTATCACCCTCACAAATCTACCACCTATCCTTCACCCAAAACTAGGTCTTCTTTCATCATTTGATGGATGAATGAAGACCTATCACAAAAGGAGATTGGGCTCCCCAGGAGCACAGTGAATACCGACCCTTTGTATCACCCTTCCCTAAGACCCTAGGTTGGAAGTTAGTGTGGAAAACATGGAAGGACATGTCCTTACCTAGGAAGGTCTCTTTCCACAGAAAGTAAGTCCCCACTAGCTGGGCCCATGCATTGGAGACGAGCTGGGTGTGTGCCAGCCCGTATGACTTAAGAACGGCCCTAAAGAATGGATGAAGGAGCAGACAAAATCCTCTCTTCAGAAAGTATTCACTAATGGTCATGCATCCCAACCTAGGAAAGTAGGCTCTCTCCTCAGGCGAAGGGGCTAGGAGTTCGATTGTGTGGGGAATATGGTATTTCTCCCTAATTTCTACAAGGTCGACGTGGTAATATTTGACAAAACCTTAGTAGTCCCCTAACTAGCATCATAACCTAAATGACCTTCTCTAGGGTTCAGTACGCTTTGGCCTGCACACAATTCTAGGTTTCTCCCACCAGAGTTTGAAGAGCTCATGATTTCAAGAAAAATAGGAACAAAATGAAGAAGTGAAGATGAATGAATACTCACGAACTTAAGGAATGAATGGGAAAGATCACTGGCTGGAGAAAAGGTCCCAAAGAACTATTTGAAGCAAAGGAAGGAATGTGGAAGTCATTTTTTCGCAAAGTAAAGAATGAAAGGGACAAACGATTTGCCTTTTATAGTTGTAGGGCATCAACCCCAACCGTTGGATTTGAATCCTAACCATCTAACCGTTCATTTAAAGGTCAATCTGAGCCATCCATAGCATTAGTTTCTTCGTATTCAAGGGTTTAGATCAGACCCTTTGAGCCATGCGCGCTAATGTGTCTGCCTCCTATAAAACACTCATGTAGATGTCATCATTGTACATTAAATATGGAAACGATTGGGTGTATGGAAAGTTGAAGCATTTCAGCCGTTCTTTCTCGAAAACATACAAGACAACAAATCATTTCAGATAAATAATCAAGGGCACCTCGTGTTCTCAACATTTTGAAAAACATACCTCTTATGAATTAATGAACTACAACCTCAACAAGTAACAAAGATAAATCACTTCAATCCTCAACATAACTTCCGTACCACCGTAGATGTGTAAAGCCACTTCGGATCGAATAGCCTCAGATCAAATCTGACCAGCTGACGTTCCCCAGCTTCTCCCACAAAATCAGAAGTTTCAAAGCACAATGCATCGGACAACAACCTCGACAAGTAATTTATGCAAGTAAACTATATTTAAATTCTAATTATAATATGAATATTTATAGTTAGACTTGGGGGACTATTGTGGTATGGTAAAAACCAGCCCAGCAAAACAAAATTTTTATAATGGAAGTCTATGCATTACATGAATAGTCATTTCTAGACTTAGGAGACTATTGTTACACCTCGTCGTCGAAGCTCTAGTTAGAAGATCATGTCACAGTCCACGTGGAGATGTAAGTCAAATCTAGCCAAGTCAATGAAGACTCAATTGGTCAAAATAAAGATGTCAAAGAATGAAACCCCTTGGCCAAAGTCCTCAAAGAAGAAGCCAAAACTCTCTGTCTCGAACCTCTTTACATCGAAAACTTCCAATACGAAACTCCTTGAGGTTGAAGCCACTACTGTCCTTCAGAGGATCTGCAGGCAATCTTTAGGAATGATTGATGTAACGTTTGTAATAAATGTCAGGATTGTCAACCTAGGGTATAGGGTGGTTGACATGTTGTTAAGGTATTATATACATTGCAGACTGAGTGATGTGAGGCTTCGACCTGGAAGATGAGGCCACGTGGTTATTATCTGATTGATACCACTTCAGCCATAACTCTATAAAAGCTCACAACTTATACCATTATAATAATGCAACCCTTTACACTTAAAACCACACACAATCTTCTCTCTTGCTTATTCCATATTTATTTGCTTGAGTTTAGATTACTCCTACTTTAGTTGAGTTGTTTATGATTGTTTGTTTATATCATATTGTCGATACTTGAACATTTTTGTCTCGTGTCGGAAGTATCTCCCACGTCCAAAAACATTATCTTTTCTCGCCTGAATCTCCCATCAAAACATGTTGGAATTTGCTTGCGTGGACGCGAGTTGGCCTAGCATCTGTTGTCCATGTAACCATTAGAAAAAAAAGGGGGTCAACAATACACACAGTGATGACGCTTTGCATTTGGTGCATAGGCTTCCAACACATCTACCAAACCCTTTTGTTTGTCACTTATAGAAGTCCATCCATGGCTATTCATATTATCGCATCATCAACTCTCACATCTATAACTCAATTCCAGCTATTTTTATTCTCGAACTTGACAACAATGTAAGCCAACAGGTAACTACATTATGCTCGAAACCACTCTTTGCTATCCCCTCAAGCATATATACAGTCTTTTTCAACACCACAGTACTTTTCGAATTTGTTCTTTTCAACTGGTCGTAGTAGTTTGCCATCGATTTTAAACTGCTCATTGTCGCTGCCTTAATCACTTCGAGCAATTTTTTGTTGTTTAGTAGTACATCCAAATGGAAATTATATGAGTACTAAATCTATGTTACCACAAGTTGTCATCTCGAATCATTTTACCTCCATCATTTGAAAATGGGAGGAACAGCGTAGAATGAACTAACGCTTAGTAAACAAACCTAATGTATATGATGCGTGCTTATAATATGTAGATGAATTACTTTATAACAAATGATTTTTCTCATTATGTATCCCATTTTCTTTCATTTCTTTAAAATAGAAAAAATAATAACTTTGACATTAGCTTTGACATTAACATTATGAGCTCATCTTGGTGTATTTTCTAGCCAATCAAAATGTAGTAGACAATTATTAATTGGAACTGGATTCATTCTATCGGTAACATAGCAAATCAGTTAACATTGATATTAACATTGAACATTGGTCAGATGGGTTGATCCTCCATGCCCCATTTCCCACTTACACCTTTCATAGTATAGACATATGCCTCTTATCAAAACATTCAGAATACATATCTTTAAAAAAAAAAACATTCATTGACTTATTGACACTTGAAAATTTTTATTTCTTGAAATCTCGTGTATGCTTATAGGTGCATTGACATGCATGAATATGTCATGAGGATCATTAATGATATAAAAGGTAATAATTGAATATAAATTTTACATATTAAAAAAGTTTAGTAACACGTTAATACATTTAGTGATATAACGTACACATGAAGAAAATGAGAAATTTACTTACCTAGAATCTTTAGCAATTTACTTTAAAATATTAAGTGGAGATGTCCTTAGCAGCCCACGATGTCAATGTGCCCAAAAAATCCTAGTTCATTACCATTGATTAAAAATGACTTCTACCATTTATGATTTATTGTTGTTATATTAGATTAAATATATAATCAGATTTTTAAGTACCATTGGAGAATTTAGCAAATAATAGACAACAACAAGCATATACTAGTGAAGGAAGAGTTAAATTTAAAAGAATCCAAGAATTAATTTATATTGGGTTTTGTTGTTTGTACATCCAGGTTTGACACTTCGGAGGGTGCCCATGCGTAATAAAACAATTGCGGCCCCCCTCTTGTAAGGGTTTGTCATCCGGGGTGTCAACCCCGGATGTACACATAGCAAAATTGATTTATGTTTTCTTCAATACCATCACCTTATGATAATGAACTTACCTCAAGATGCTTACAAACTATATAAGTAAAATAAAAGTCATTGAAGAGAGACAAATACAAGGACGACAAGAATGAATAGAAAAGTCATATTAACATGTGATTAAATCTCATAATTAGCAATTAGGACCACATATACACCCTTTATCTAATGTTAATAAAATTTCACAGCAGTAAATCTATATCGATTCCGCTGCATGTGCAAATAGTTTTAAAATTTAACAATGGGTACAACAAAAATCCAATTGACTTTGTTATGATTATGTTAATCTTAGAAGTTAATTTAAGTAAGAAATAAATAATTGACATAGATAAGAATTACTTATTTTTTTAGAGGATTATTATGATTTACTTTAACACAAATATCTTCTTAAAATCTTGATTGAGGAAAAATAAATATTCACGTATCATGATCATTCAATAAGAAGGGTTTCCATTTTTTCAAATGAACATCTGGAGACATATTGATTCTAACAATTGATTACAGAGTTGATAATTCGGACCTTTCAATTCGTAGATAAACCAAATAAATGACCATATCGACCAAATAGTAGAAATCAGAGAATGAAACAAATATGGAGGGAAAAGATTGCATGAAAAAATTGATTGTATTTTAAACTGACAAATGATAGAGTGTCATGTGGCATTATGTAATCCATTATATAAATCTTGATGTACATATAGCAATGTCGTTAACTTATTTAGTTCTTAAATCAACTCAATTAATTTAATAATTTTTTATTATTAACTATCTTGTCATTGTCAAGTTAATTTACACCACATTTACTAAAAAAGGAAAAACAAATATCTTCCAACTCAATGTCTAGGATTCATTCAAAAGCAAGATGGTACAAAATCAAATAAAAAACATAATATAATTTAATACGAGTTAAATAAAATATAAAAATTATAATTGAATTAATGGGCATGTGATTCATCCAAGGCGTCGAGGTACATTCCACTATAAAAACACGGTTAGTCACGAGGATGATAATTATATTAATTACAAAATAAATATCGTATTAATGAAAATAACCTAGATAGACATGATAATCACGAGAAATAAGTATGTGACGTTACATAAATACTTTTAATATGATTGATGCATTATTATTTATTGCAAATCTGTTATTTAGTTATATTATTATTTAGATAAATTAATTTAATAGAGCCTCTAAATTCAAGTAATGAATTTTTAACACAAGTAGTTGTGATTGTAATATACAAGGTACATATTACTGAATCTTAAATAATATGATCGTTAGTAATATCGAGATACATATATCCTTATTACAGATAGACCAACACAAGTGGTGGTTAGAGTCGACTTTGTGGTTATTAGAAGTTGTTTTTTAATCTTGGAATAATTAATGGTTGATTGTTGTTGATTTCTTATTTCTAGCTTTTAAGAAAATTGATTTACATATTCTAAAATCTATTTTTGAAAAGGAAAGTAATTTTTAGTCGAAAACCTGTTCGAAAAATGGTGGGTCTGGCAACAACTGCCACATATAAGTAGCACACTGTCACTACAAATTGCAGCAACACTCATAGTCTCTGCAACTTCCAACAACGAGCACCTCTAAGATTTGTACAATAGTGCTTTACACTATTGTTATGCAGCAGCGCCGCGTGCTTCTATAGCGATGGAACACAGTCGCCGTATAATAACTGTTGACCCCGAAAAATGAATCAATAGATATCGGGCCCACTCTTACCACATCAAGCACGATCCTGGCACGCTTTTACCGGGATAACGACAGTAGTTGGTTGGGAATGAGCGCGAGAGGCACTTTTCGACAAGAGACGAAAGCGTTCGGATGCCGACGGGTGTAACGAAAGCAACCGCACTAACAACGATTGCCAGGTCGAAATCAAACTAATCTATGTAGTTTATAGATAAAAAAGGCATATGTAAGTTTCTATATTGTATGTTGGAGTTTATACGGAATTCTTGAGAGTTTATGTGTATAGTTCGAGTATATGATTGTCTATTTTTCCATCAATTCTCCTACCCTTATGAATTACATGAAGACCCTATTTATACTACATTGGCCGACATGGTGTCCGTTGGATTATAACCACGTGGCCTCATCTCTTTAATCGGGGCATCACATCACCGTCTATTCATTACAATTAATACTTGACAAGAGGTCTACCGTTCTAGTTGTAGGCTGACACACTGACACTCTTTATTACAGACATCACATCAATCACATCTAAAAGATCTCTAAATCTGTTATAGGGAACAACGTTGGCTTTAATGTGGACCAGGCTTTGGCTCAAGGACCTCTAGCAGCTTGAAGGGACTTTTGCTTAGGCATCGAAGGACCTCGACCGGACTTGTTTGAAGGACCTCTCTCTTAACTTCAACTTTGTCAACTATCAACTCTTCTCCTTGACCTTCCTGACTTTTTGGGTACCTTCTTGTCCACGTGGACTGGCTGCCTACGTAGCTATCCAAGTGGCAGTCCGAGCTGGGCCTCGAAATTAGGGAGTAACAATAGTCCCCTAAGTCTATGCACGATTATTTATGTAATGCATGGACTTCAGGTATCGTATGATTCTTCAAAAGAATAAACATTCCAACTTTTGCAGGGTCGTCTGTCGAGATTGTCCGAAGCGGTTTACTTGGTAGAGAACATCGTGTTTTCTGACGTTCCTTGAATTTTCATGGTGTTTACGAAGGTTCTACCTTGGGTGGTCCTCGAAGTATCCGAGGTGGTTCTACATAATCGAAGTTCTTTTACTGACCAAGGATGCCTTCATTCGATTCAGAAGTTGATAGGGTCAGGTGCTGACAAACAGCCTCAGATTGATAATTACGAGGAATTCACCATTGTTTCAATGTTTTTGGGAAGCACGAGGTGTTCTAAATTATAGCACCTCAATGATTTGATGTTGCCTCCAATTTCCAAGAGAGGACAATTATTTTGGTACAACTTTCAACACACGCAACAGCCGTCGCATTTAATTCGCAATGATGAATGTCACACATGCTCCTTAACGATATTTAGACGCATGAAGGTGCGTGAGTGCTACGCTTGGATCTGGACCCTTGGAGTCAAAATACCAGATGTTATGGGTGGTTCAGATTGAAACCTCAGAAAGAACGGCTGAATGGCCAGAATTGAGATCCAACGGCCAGGGGCCAGCTTGTCTACCTATAAAAGACATAAGCCATTGAGGAACAATTTTCCTACTTTTGGCACGAATCTTTTGCATCCTTTTTCTTTCAAATTTTCAGGAAACCTTCGAGTCATTAATCAAAACCTTTCCTTTCCCTCCATTTCTTGGTTCACGTATTCAAGTGTTGTTCCTCTTTCTTCGTTCAGTTTGAGAAAATCGTAAGTATTATAATTTGTCTTCTTCTTTTGAATTTTTACAAGGGTTTGGGTAATGGCTTCGTCGAAACCTGTTGGGGTGACGTAGATATTAGTGAATTGACGAGCAAAATGGATTTTCAATCACCAACACAACCGACCTCGTCCGAGTAGTTGAAGCTGAACGAGGTGCTTCCACTTCTGGGGATAGCGATGGGGATGACGACGGCATATCCTGTGGGGCATCCAAAATTTCGTCCAGTGCTGGTCCGACCCACCTTGCCAATCTTAGGGAAAAATATAGAATACCCTATGACATAGAGCTTCTATCCCCTAATCCAAACGAGCGAGCATGTTACCTGATGCACGGTTGTGTTGCCATCAGTGAGTATCTCCTGAAAGCCGGGCTTCGCTTGCCTCTAAATCCCTTCTTTCGAGCCGTCCTTAGGCTGTATAGCTTGGCCCCCACCCTGTTTTCTCCAAACGCTTGGGCCCAATTGGTAGGGTTATATTTTCTCTGGAAAGAGACTTCCCTAGGCGAGGATATGCACCTCCATGTCTTCCAAACAATCTATCAGCCTAGGTGATTAGGCAAAGGGGATTCCAAGGGCTGGTACTCCTTGTGCCCATGGGGGGCACATTTTCCTTTTGTGTTGGGTCTCCCCACTTCCATCAAAAGGTGGAAGGAGATCTGGTTCTGGGTTCGAGAAAGGTGACAGGAGTGCAAGAGCGACACCGTCCCCTATGACAAAGTTCCGACCTTCTATTCCAAACCCAGTGAGTGTCATCCCTGCACTTTGTTTGTTACACTTCAATGTCATTCTTGCTGACTAATCGTAACCATTTTGTAGAGTTCGTGGAATGCTTTAATCTTGACGAGAGCGATTAGGATATCCTGTCGGAGATTTACCGCCGACCCTCTTCGTCTCATGACTACGAGCATCTTGTGGTATCCCAACGGTTCTACGAAGAGTTTTGCTTAATGGCCCGAAGAGGTATGACTTCGCTTGTGTTAACCTCTTGATTCCTTATTTTCCCTTTTTCTTGTTCATATCTGACCCCGTGTTCTGTTACAGACAACTTTGATAAGAGGAGGCTCCCCATACCTGATATGGCCACAATTCTGGTAGCAACCCCGATGGCTGGCCGTAAAGGCATAAAACTGTCATCTGCTGGAGGAAAGCAGGTGAGGGACAAGGTCGAGAGGGTCAGCAAGGAAGCTGTTCCTCATAAGGAAGGGCGTCCCCCCTTAGCCGACAAGGGAAAGAAGATAGTTGTTGAAGAGCCCAAGAAGAAGTTCAGGGTTTCCACCACCGGGGTGGGTAGTTCTAATGACGTTTCCCCACCTCGTTTGGAGATGCCAGCCGGGAAGAAATTACTAGTAGCCTCTATTGCTGCCGAGTCTGGGGGACCGAAGTGTCCTACTGCAATCGAGCCTCTGAGGCAAGAACCTCCCAAAAAGACCAGGGCCTCAAGTGACTCAACCACTTTGGAGCGTTCCCAGGGAAAGCCTGCCCTCGGCAGACGATCCACTGAACTTGAGCCCGAGGCCCTTGCTCTATTACCTCCAAAAATTCAAACTGGCACGACGACGTTCCACACGTTCTGTACTGAGAAGTGGCAGAACTTTTTTGAAACAAGCGATAAGGTGGACGTCATCGCCACTATAGTGGCTCAAGCATCTAGGAGCTTCGGCATGGCCATGAAGGTAGAGGCCCTTTTCAAGATGCTTCAAAAGAAGAATCAAGAGTTCGTAGGTAAAGCCTCCAATGCTGAAGAGCAAGCAAGCAAAGCCAAGGCCGAAGCTGAGGCTTGGAAAAAGAAGAAGGCGGAGGAATCTGTGAAAATTGCTTCTGCTTTAGCAGAAATCGAGGCCCTGAATAGGGAAGTCCACTTATCTCAAAGTGAGGTGGCCTCGATAACTAAGCGAGTGGAGACTTCTGATACCCACCAAAGATTAGCTGCTGAGGCTCTTGAAAAGGCCAACAAATAAAAAGTTGAGCTAACGGGGCAGGTAGGGAACTGACTTCCCAAGTGGCCAAACTGGGGGAAGAGGTTGAGGTAATTCGTCGTGAGGCTAAGCGTGCCAGTNCTTCTTGGCTAACTTCCACTTGACGGAAGCATATCAGCGCTTCGGCAAGTACTGGAGGGTATACGCCTATACGGAAGTTATTGAATGGATAGAAACGCACACTCAGCATAATACGTCCGAACTGAGGGCTGAGTTTCTGGTGGACGACGACTAGGAATGAGAGTCTCAAACACCGGCTGAAAGGGCCTAAGTAATTGACCTCGATGGAGAGGCTGCTGGTGGAGTCACAGACGATGAAGTGGCCCCATGTGCCATAGTTCCCTTCGAAGCTCCTCAGCTCCCACCCTAATAGGCTTAATGTATTTTTCTCTTTCAAGTGTTAAAGCTTCGGCCTCTTGTAAATGTAATTCTATTTTCATTAAATGAAGTTCCGTTCTTTATTTGACTTGTGCAATTCCTTTATTTCTGCTATTATCTTGATGGAATTGCTAACTTCAATCCGAACTTGTTGTAAGTTAATAACTTCTGACCCTAGCAGATCATTAACATCTGACGTATGATAATAATACCTGAAATAAAGTATTGGTAGGTCGGATCTTAATCACTTCAATTTGTTTAAACATCAGACACTGTCATGCTGGATAATTCTGAGGTTCTTTTTGTTTGTAAAGTGACTTCAAGGCTCATAGTCTTAGGAAATGGAATATCAAGGCTTTAGCTCCTATAAATAACCTCAAGGCTCTTAGCCTAATTAAAAAGAACGTCGAGTCTCTTAGCCTCCGTCAAATAACTTCAAGGCTCTTAGCCTAGGTAAAAAGAATGTCGAGGCTCTTAGCCTCTGTCGAATAACTTCAAGTCTCTTAGCCTAGATGAAAAGAATGTTGAGGCTCTTAGCCTTTTGGAGAGAGTGTTTTATTGAATAACAAAGATCGCATTTCATAGAACTCGAGATAAAAAAGATTGTACTTCATTTTATTGAATTCAAAACGATTTATACAAGACATCATATATCACTGATAGTACTTGCGTAGATGTTCTGCGCTCCAAGGATGAGGCTGTGTCTTTCTATCCATATCCTTAATTCTATATCTTCCAGGTCAAACCTCTTCACATATGCAGTATGGACCCTCCCAGTTGCCAACTTCGCTAGTGCATCAGCATGAGCGTTGTGGGGTCGTGGAATTTGCATTAGTTCAAACTTCTTGAATGATGGGATGAAGTTCATTACCAACTTTAAGTAGGCTGCCATAGACTTATCTCTAGCATAAAAGTTTCCATGCACTTGACTAACAACGAGCTAGGAATCACTGTTGATTATGAGCCTCTTCACTTGCATTTCTTTTTTCCAATCGTAGGCCAGCTAGAAGAGCCTCATATTATGCTTTATTGGTTTCTTTAAAGTCGAACCTTATAGCACATGCAGGCTTGTGTCCGTCTGGACTAACTAGAATGATCACCACTCCTGATCCTGTGTCACTTGACGACCCATCCACTGAAAGTCTCCAGATATGTGGTTCCGTAGGTTCCATTTCCTCTTCGACGTCTGGGACTGGAGTGAATTCAGCCACAAAATCAGCCAAATCTTGTCCCTTTATGGCCGACCTTAGCTTGTAGGTAATGTCGAATTCGCTGAGTTTCACAGCCCACTTAAGTAGCCTGCCTGAGGCGCCTGGCTTCTGAAGTACTTGTCTAATAGGGTAATTGGTTAGCACAAGGATGCTATGTGCTTGGAAATAGGGCCTCAGTTTTCTAGAAGCAGTCACCAAGGACAGCACTAGCTTTTCCATGTTAGGATATCGAGCCTCGACAGGTAAAAGTGCTTCGCTTATATATACTGGCAGTTGATGGTTATCTTCTTCTCTTATCAAGATCGAACTCAGGGCTTCGGAGGTCACTGCTAAGCACAAGTGCAGTACATCATGGTCCTTTGGTTTAGAAAGAAGATGTGGCTGACCTAAGTGTTTCTTCAGTTCCTTCAAAGCCACCTCACACTCGTCGTAGAATCTTGAACGTTTCATTGAGGTGGGTGACGTGGACCTTTACCTTTAGACTCTTTACTAGCATATCGTCCACATATACCTCCATGGTTTTGACAATGAGGTCAACAAACATCTTGTTCACCAACCTCTAGTACATTGCCCCAGCATTTTTCAATCCAAAAGGCATGGCCCTGTAGCAATAGAGTCATTTGTCTATGATGAAGGAGGTATGCTCCTCATCCGGTGGAAACATGGGAATCTGGTTGTATCCTGAATAAGCGTCCATGAAGCTGAGTAGTTCATGTCCAGAAGTTAAGTCCACAAGTTGATCTATCCTGGGAAGTGGGAATTTGTCCTTGGGACATCCTTGATTGAGGTTTAAGAAGTCTATGCATACCCTCCACTTCCCATTGTGCTTCTTTACCAATACTGGGTTGGAGACCCACTTCGGATATACAGATTCCCTTATGAAGCCATTGTTGATTAATTTCTTAACCTCATCTCTAAGGGCTTCGTATCTTTCTAGATTGAGGGCTCTCCTCTTCTGCCTGTGAGTCGTAACCTTTGGATCGATGTTTAAGTGATGGCAACTGTCCTTAGGATCCATGCCTACTATGTCGCCATGTTTCTAGGCGAAAACATCCAAGTTTTTGAGTAGTTTTTCAACTTCTCCCTCATTTCAGGTAGCAAATTACTCCCTACCTGCAGGCATTTTGTTGGATCCATAGGGTCAGTTGGGAAAGTCTATAGTTCCTCTATTGGGGCTGTTTGAGGCTCGCAGTCAATAATGCAAGGGTCCAATTCCTCCAAGCAATTGTTTCTTCAATAGCTTCCCCTTCTTCAGGGGCTCGTATGGCCCCGATGTTTCCTCCTTCGTGGGCCTCGATCATGACAACATCTTCTTCTTGAACATGAGCAATCCCTTGTTCAGGGAGGTCATCCATGTCGATGTTAGTAGAGATGACGTGGGTGGTTCTAGGTTCTGCTTTCCTCAAGGAGTTGGAGTAGCATTCTCTTGATCCTCGTTGGTCTCCTCAGACCGGCAATGCTATTCTCAGTTGGGAATTTCATGTACAAGTGATGAATCGAGGCTACTGCCCAAAATTCCTTCAAGGCGGGTCTTCCAAGTACCCTTGGTAAGCAGAACGGTTATCAACTACAAGGAATTCCATGAAATGGTGAGCAATCAGTAGTTTTGTTCCCATCTTGATTGCCAGGTGATTTTGCCTCTTGGGATGATGCTATCTCCCGTAAATCCAAACGAGGGGGAGTTCATTGGGACCAACTCATGATCAACCTTTATTTGATCAAAAGCGGTACCAAATATGATGTTAAAAGAGCTTCCATTATCCACCAACATCTTTTTCAGGAAAGTACAGGCAACGACAGCTCTCACTACTAGGGTATTGCAGTGTGGATAATGTACTCCTACTGCATCCTCCTGCGTAAAATTGATTGGAGGAGTAGTTCTTCCAGCTGAAGATTGATTCACTATATAGCTCGTCATGGCTGGGTCACTCGTTTTTCTTGCATAGTTCTTCTGAGAATTCCTGGATTTCCCACCCACATGAGGGCCTCCGATGATTGTATCGATTTTCCTGATGGGCTCCTGTTCGTTGTTAGGCAGGGGGCTCCAAAGGGACAACATTGTTCTAACTTACTTTCAACTGATTTATTGACATTATCTTAAAATGTAAATTCTTATGTTTTTTTTAGGGCTAGTGAGAAGACAAAAACTAGGAAAAAATAATTGTGTTTCAAAGAAATAGGTATTGAACTTAACGTCGTGATTAAATAAACCGAAAAGGATGTTCGTTAAGATTAATCCGGCACTATGATCTTAATGATGTCTTGATTTAAGATTGTATTGTGGATAGAATTCAAAAATGTAAAAATAATTGATTATTTATGTAAAAAAGTATAAAATTGGAATGTGACTTATTCTTGGGTGGAAATCATAATGTTAAGACAGGCATATTTCATGCTAAGCTGAGTGGCCAACAACAAAAAAAAGAAAAAAAGTTCTTGCATATTATGCCCAAAATGCTCAAAGCATTTGGAATGAATCAACTAAAGCATAGAATATGCTGTCCAGATGAAGGGACCATACCAATGGTTCATTGGAGGAAGTAGAGGTGGCAATCGAGCCGAGCGGCTCGTCGGCTCGGCCGCTCGGCTTGTACTGTAGCAGCCCACGAG